>BLKR01012775.1:0-16340 GCA_011170035.1 Teleogryllus occipitalis
GTTCGGACTCGGGTTCGGACTCGGGTTCGGACTCGGACTCGGACTCGGACTCGGACTCGGACTCGGACTCGGACTCGGACTCGGACTCGGACTCGGGTTCGGACTCGGGTTCGGACTCGGGTTCGGACTCGGGTTCGGACTCGGGTTCGGACTCGGGTTCGGACTCGGGTTCGGACTCGGGTTCGGACTCGGACTCTTGCTCGGGATGAGTACGAAGAGGGTTCGGACCCAGCTCTAGATGTTGTGGAACAGGCTTGGGCCGGGTCCGGGCACGAGACAGAGATCACACAAGACGTGAAAGTGCGGGGCGGCGGCGGGGAGCCCAGTCCACAATGCCGCGACAGCGCCGGGACAATTTGTCAGCGGCGCTCCTGAGCTCCGCGCCACCGCTTCTTTGGGGCCGCGGCAGACGCGGGTGCAGCTGGGCTCGCCGCGCCGCCGCTTTTGTGTCCTAATTCAACAAGGCGGCGGCGGAGGCGGCGCGGACACACTCGCGCCGCGGGTGCCGGCATTCCGGGGGCGGCGTGGGGGTGGGAGGGCTTGGGCGAAGGTGGTGGTGGCAGCGGCGGCGGTGCCACAAGGGGCCGTGTGGTGGCGGCGAGAAGGAGAAAAGGGGGGGAAATGACGGTGGTGGCGATGGTGGAGACGAGGATGACGGAGGTGGTGCTGGGAATGGTGTGGATGCGAAGGCGATAATGGTGACGATGATGACGGAGGTGGCGGCGGCGGTGGCAATGGTGGTTGTGTTGGTGATAGTGGTGGTAGTGGTAATGTCCATGGCGGTGGTGGCGATGGCAGTGGCGATGATAATAGCGGCAGCAGCGCAGCGGAGCCAGAGTAAAAGGGATGCGGCTGCCTAAACACTGAGGAAAGAAGTCTAAGGCATAAGCAATAACACTGGTGAGGAAGGTGCGTACAGGAACAATATAATTTTTCAACAAAGTTCAATAACTTAACAATCACTACAAGTACATATGAGTACTAAAGATTAAGCACTAATTAGTTTGGAAAGCGATCACTAAGCACTAATTAGTTTGGAAAGCGCATACGTATAAAAGTATACGATTAAATTAATGTTAATTGGACGATTGATGATTCATCAATGAAACCTTTGAATTATTAAACCATCATTCGCAGACTTCCCTCAACAGACCTATCCGCACTGTAACATAATTTGCAGATTTTATCATACAATATTGGACACTATTCTTTATACGATAGGAGTCATTCTCCTTTAATATGAATCATAAACAATTCAAACACAAAATGAAATACGGGCAATACCTACAAGTCAGTATCGACAGTGCTACCAGTCTCTGCAATGAGGAATATGTCATTAAGGTACATTAATTTCAAGAAGACACAGAATAAGTAATGAAACATTCCGTGCTCATTTCAATCGGTTCGAATCATTGGTGCGACAAAATATGAAATGAAATGGTTCAAATTTTTGTAAGATATTATTATTATTATTATTATTATTATTATTATTATTATTATTATTATTATTATTAATTGTGAAATTTTGCCGTCCCCTAAAAGAGCCGCCTGGAGGCGGCCGCCCCTGCGCTGGGTAACTGGTCACCTTCCACTTTTACCTGTAGAGACAGGTAGTCGGTTCGCAATTTACGTATACCCTTCTCTGGGTCGGTCCGCATTTTACCTGTGGGTTTAGCTCTTATTTTCCTTGCAGTCCGCAATTTACATACTCCGTTTTTCTCCATTACCATTGAAATATCAGTAGATTTTTTCCTTGCATGCATTCAATTCTTCTCAAAAATATTAAAAACACATCATTTTTATAATTTTGTTTGGTCATCGGCGAATCTCTCGATGAGCGGACGCCCCGCCCGTACTTCTTTCGCTCATAAATGTTGTGGATTCTCCGCTGGACAGAGACGGCAGCACCGGTGCGGTGAAGGTGGCAGAATCGGCAGCAGCGGAGGCGACAACGCGCCAGGGCGTTGACGACGAAGTCGAGTGTCGGCTGGAGCGGTGCGCGGTAGAGAAGAATTACTCTAAAAGGGGGCCACGATGACATGTCCGGAAACAAATTATCGTCAAACAGAGCGATGACATTGCAAGAAACAGTGATGAAGCCATTTACAAATGAGCTAACTGTAAACGAACGCACTAACAAAACGTGTGCATGGACGTAACTTGCAGTTATATTGCCAACAATGGCCAATTAGAAGCTGTCAAAACGAACCTTCCTTTTGTAATCTCTCTACAGAATCAAGCAGAGTTCCTGTAAATAAAGGAAGCTAACCGCGGCCATTTAGTATCCTCTCATTGGATAGCCCCGCCAGTGTGATATCCGCAGAATTCAGTAGTTGAGGAGAAATGAAAACAACTCGCGCGTGGTGAATGTTTTCCAGATTTAAAAAAAAATATTTTTCAAATAAATATATCGCCAATAAATATATTCGAATAGGGTATCCTGGACCACGCAGGACATACGCTTGCACTAGCTCAGTAACATTTTATCACGTTGCAAATCTTGCATGTAACTAATCAAGGTGATCAGCATTAGGCTGAATCCGACTTTTATACCCCAGGGTTGTTAGTCCTGGGGGGTGGAAGATGGAATGATGATAATAATGAAGGATGAATGGCCGGCACAAACAAACACACATACACAAACACACCCATGCACGAGGTGCGACTCGAACCCGCGATCCCTCCGTCCGAGATCGCCACGGCACTACTGCCTTAGCGATCTGGACTGGTTTTCCAGTATATTAAATATAGATTTTGGATAAATTGGTGGCTCCCAACTCACAGTTCCAGCTCATCTGTCAGCTGGATAAAAAAAGGGCGGAATCGTCGGCGCAAAGGAATGCGATACTCACTGTATCTCGGGCCCAGAGGTCGTGACGTCGTGCTGTGTGCCCAGCGCAGAGCTTCTGGAATTCGGCGGTGGCGCTGAGGAGAAATACGAGGAGGCACACGTACTGCCTCCTACGGTGGGTTTTGCACTGTAAAAGATGTTTGACAAATTTATTTGATGACCGGGAGAGGCTCAGAGAATCAACGGTAGTCACGATAGTGTCTCTGACCGGAAGGTCCTAGGTTCGAGTCCCGACGGTGAGAAGATTTTCGACACTAGCTACGTAACAAGATCGAATTCTGTCGCTGGCTGGAGGAGACACTTTGCAGCTTTGATGGTGAAATAGTGAGCGTGTAGAACTCTTATACGCAAGAGCAATACTGCTGTGTGACCTTCCTCAGAGCTATACTGCTGAAGAAGGCCACAAGATGGCCGAAACGTTAGCTCCATCGTCTGAGACGCGACCAATCCCAGACAGCCAAGAATACAATGACTCCGGTCGCGGAAGTCTACGAATACTGTTATACCCAAGTTTGCGGGTTGAAATCCGATCAAAGCCGTGGAATTTTGAAGGTGAAACGCTTTCGCACGAATTTCTTCGGAGGGGAAATAAAGCCGGCTATCCCATTGAATTCTAGCGGCCGGCTGCTCCGATTGGTAGTTTTCTGTTCTTTCTCTGATAAATATTAGGCGAATGCCGGAGCACTACCCTAACAAACGAGCCGCGGGCCGCGCGCGATCTTTCCTTCTTCGTCATTATACCCTCACCCCTTACTTACACTCGCTTACACCTACGTGCACTACACTACCACACATGCCAGGAGACCGGTCGGGAGCTTAGAGCTACTCCCGTCTGGGGTAGTGCCCCGTTGGTGGGAGATACCTGGTTAGGGAAAATCCTATTAGTCGACAATATGTAGACGCCGAATATCTAGCGGACGGAAGAACACCGCCACCTCTCGAGGAAAACACATGCACTACACTATGGGACTAATGACCGTAGCTGTTGACGCGTCCGAAATCACTAATCAATCAATCAAATATCTTCAGTCGTCAGAAGTTTAACATCAGTAAATATTAAAACATTAATTAATCGCTTTTTATTTATAATGACTTTAAGAATTCAAAATATACTACATAAGAGTAACTAGTAGTAATTTTGTGCAACTTCAGAATAAAAAAGAAAATTTGGTGAAGTTTTAAAATCTCATAGCTCTGATAATATTGCTTGATAGAAATAATTTATATAGCAAATTTATAGAGAATTTTACGATCTTTAAAATTCTATATAACTATTGTTACGCTAAGATCAACCATTTAAAAATTATTACACCAAAACAAAACAAAACAAAAAAAAAGAGCCTGAATTTTTGTTTTGTTTTTGGGCTACAAAACGTTTTCCGAAGTATTTCGAGGTGGAAAACTTAGTGTCTTCTTACTAATTACAATATAAACAAATTTTTAAAAAAATATTCTACCTCACCATTTGCAAGGCTAATCGACTGCACTAACAGGACAAGAAAGAAGGAAAGATGGCGCGTGTCCTGTGGCTCGTTTGAAAGTGTTTTGCTCCGGCATTTATCTGGTGTTGATCGGAGAAACCACCGAAAAACTACGGATTATAGTAGACGGCTGTGGTAGGAATCTCCTCCAGACAGTGCTTAAATTCGTCCTAGCCATGTAGGTAGTAAATTATCTTTGAGACATAATTTTTACAGTGAAGTCCTCATTCACAATGAAAACTTAAACGTAACGTACTGCCGTAACCGTAGATGTAAAATTTACACGTAAAAACAAGCATTCGCAATGACGAACGTAAGCTTGAACGTATTTTTCGCCTGAACCAATCAGATTTCAACATAATGAAGCTTGATCGATTCGTTTCTAGCATGGTGAAAAGACATTTTCACCATCGTTTCTAGTTTTTCTTCGATTTTCTATCGATTTGTCTTTATATATAAATGCATGTCGTTTATGCTCGCATTTCCTTTATTTTATAAACAATGTTTCTCTTGTACCAAATTCACGAGTAATTCGTCGAACATAATTATTGTATTCCCCACGTCAAGTTAAAGTCACCTGATTGGTCTTCGATAGAATTCCGACGTAAACTTAACGTAAAAGCTTGGCGCTTGTGAACTCGTAAGTTTACGGATTTACGTCTACGATTACGTCAAGGCATAGTGAATGGTCTCTCTTAGTAACTCAGTAGAGAGTCTGTGCACCCTCGTACGTTAAAGCACTATCGATCTTCTGCGCATGCGCAGTCCAAGTTTCGCACACTTTAGTGCATCTGCGAATGCGCAGAAGATCGATAGCGTTGTCCGCTATGGCGTGCACAAATTCTCTATTTCTAGGTTTTGGGGCTACGTTATATCTATATATTTTTCAAAAATAGGGTATTCTGCCATGGCTTCGTTTAGAGCTTCTACTGAACCCATTGTAGTGTTTTTTCCTTTAAATGAAAGAATGTGATCCCTAGATGTGTTATCAAATTTTGTGTTGATTCACCAACATTTACGGTGTAAATTAATTAATTAAATCATTCTTTAATTCGTTTAATATTATCAATAGTCAATTGTTTTTGCTTTCAAAGGGTGGCTGTTTCAAAATCGATATATATGAGTCGATAGATGTGAGTCCATGCAGCTTCATGGTGGCGCTGCTTGATAGTTTGCTTTGTTTGTTGAGATTTGTTTACAATTCGTCAAGGTTTTGTTTCAGTGTAATAATTGCATTGTGGTGTTGACAGTTTGTATGTATTTGCTTTTGTAGTGAATTTTGTAGAGAACATTCGGACAGTGGGTTTTGTTCGGTTGTACTGAAGTAGTGAAGTTGTTCACAGGTTATGTCTAATTCCGAATCGTTGCCCACGCGTCCCAAAAGACGTAAACGTACATTAACTGGACGCGGGGAAAGAGAAAGTCAACGTAAGTGTCGTGATAGTGAGGTCATTTCGTTTTCTTTTGGGTCATTGTCTATAAAATGTCAGTTTTGTTCTGCTTTGTACTTCCCATGTGAGAGAAATTCTGCATACCAGTTTACCAATAAGGTGCTTCACTCTGTGTTGCTTAAATGGGAAAATAAGTTTACCTACGAACAATATGCCAGAAGAAATCCGTTGTTTATGTGAGATGAGGGGACATCAAAAAACTTCATACATAATATCCGTCATTATAATTATAGTCTGCCTTCTGTGTCATTCGGTTCTGATATAATATTGCCACCTGATAATCGGCCACATGTGTTCAATTGTGTAAGTTGTAATATAAAACAATTGATTTTGAGCTACATAATATCTAATTATCCTGACCATAAAAGTGAATATCTGCAGAGGTGAAAAAATAGCATTAAATAAGATAAGTGTGCTCTATGTTCTTTTTAATTATGAAATTGCTTTGTGAACTTAGTCTGGGCCCAATATTTTACATTTATCTCAGATCTCACCGTCAAATTTTGACGGGTTCCCACTAGTTTACGTTTAAGTTTGCATCGTGAATGAGGCCTAACACAGGGCATTCCGCGGCCTGCGTCTCGTCGCCGCCCGGTCGGTGTGAGCGCGCTGCTCCAAAGGCCCCGCTCGCTTCATGGCCGCTGCTGCCGCTTTCACCCGCTCCGTCGCTCAAGCGTCTGGCACGCAACGGGCGTTCAGCCGAGCAGAGGTTAGGAACCGGCCTAATTGGAGATGTTATCGAATTCATTTTGGATGCTGAAGGGCTGTTTTGTAGTTTAGATTCAAGGTTTAAATGTGGGAACTTGTCCTCAAACTGTTAACGACTAATAATAGTGTTTACTATGTATATTTTTGTGCAATGTTCGGAAATGCAAATAAAATTGATATTAAATTTTAAAATGTTTAAAGAGGCACTAAAATGTTACATTGATATTATTTATATTTTTTTATTTTAAGTGATTATATGCCGTTTGACATTAATTCAGCCAAAAACTTGTTGATTTTTGGACAGCTGAAAGTGGGCGAGAATCAATTACAGTACTTCCGGTACCATATATGTGCAAATGAATAAAAAGCTCAATAGATTCTCTCTTTTTCCTTTACAGAAACTTAGCATTTTTAATAGATTTCGCGAGATTTGCGAGTTTATCGCGAAAATATGTAAATTTCACTTCATCGCTTTTATCGTTAATAAAAATAAAAATCATTCTATCAGGATTGAAAAAATGGAGTTCGTTAAAATAAAAGCAAGTAAAAGTAGTTTTTACAATATCTGGTTTATAACTGTGCTATCTTTTAATAATAGGCAAGGAAAGGGGCTGCTAATTTTTTGGTCTCCTCCCCAGCAAGCTGATCCATTTATGATAAACGGAAGCCAAATTCCGACCTTTCTGTGGATCCCAAGACAGGAAAATATGTCCAAAATATTGTCCACTCCATCAAGGATACTTCGAGTTACATAATCAGGATCATGAAGAAACAATGGAATACGACTTGGAAAGAGTCCAAAATAAGCAGTGTACATAAAATGATTCATGATTTTCATAAACTAATAAACAACTCAATCGCAAAGATCAAGTGACACTTTCTCGAATCATATCTAAACACACTAAGCTAACTCACTCACATCTGTTATATAACACAGCTCCCTTAAAATGTGAATCATGCAACGAACAATTGTCAATTGTCCGTATCCTTCAGTCACACACAAAATATATCCATGAACGCCAAACAATCCTACAGACTGACAATCTTGAAACTATTTTATATTCTAGTGTTTTTGAGGAAAAAATATTAAAATTATATAAAATATTTAAAGTATATAACGATTTATAAGTCTGACTGTGAATTGTAAATGACTGTTTAATTCTTGTTTAAATTCTATGTTCACTATGTAATTTAAATCCTGTATTGATCACGTATAGTTGCAGTCGCAAATAACTTCGTCGTTCATGCGACTTTAAATAAAACATAAAAAAATCTTTATTTAAATATTTATTTAATATTTTTTTTAAAAATTTCTTTTAAGCTTTTTTTCTTGTAAATAGTTTTTCGTTGTAAATAATGTTTTCGGTTTAAATCGGTTGTTGTGGTTAAAATATTTGTTTAAATAGTTTTTGTCAACAAAAACTATTTAAATAGAGTTTTTGTTAAAACACGTTCTTTAATAAAGCTTTGTAAACCTATGATTCTTGAATTAAAAAAATATTTTTGGTAAATTTAAGAGTATTTGTCAAAATAAGTTTATTGATTTATGAAAGTTCATTTGTTAAAATAATGTTTTTAGGTTAATTAGGGTTATTAACATATTTATATGGCTAAAATTAGGTTAGGTTCACTGAAAGAGAACACTCGCATTTTTTGGAATGTTTAAACCATTGTTTAAATCAGCGTGATTTAAAATCTGTAAAAACTCCTCTAGATATCTACCTAAGAAATTGCATTTGTAAAGCTAAAACAGAATGAACCATAAAAATCGGTCATACAATCTTCTGGACATTGCGTAAACAGAAGCATATAAGTAAGTTGTATGCGGTTATAAATCAGAAGGTGTGCATTATTAGCTTATGGAAGTATTTAATAACAACAGTTAATCGCCCCAAAATAGTCATCCAGGATTTAAAATGTGGGAAATTGTTCCCTAAATTTTAAGTACTCTTCCATACTTACTTATCCGCGTCAACTTTCTGGTTACCGGAATGCTAAGTACGTATTTAAATAAAAGGTCTTAAGATACAATATAAAAATATAATACACAAAAGGGCGGATTTTTGCAATTTTTGAAATGAATAAGATAATGAAAATACAAAGAGTTATCTACACTCCTACGTTTTGTAAGTATCTTAAGCGTCCTCTGTATTTCCAAGACAGATATTACAGACCGCTGGATTTTACTATTAGTTACATCCTCAGTTGTGGGTATACTGAGAATGTTTCAGTGCATGCAATCTGCCTCAATTTGTTAAAAATTTACTGAAACCCGCTCCTTCCGATGCCAGACTTTCTGAGTGTTAATGAAATTATGATTCTATGAAGAATAAAATAATGACACAACTCGAATACTTCAATGAGAATTTGTGTGAGAAGCTTTCAACCACACTATCTCATGACCTCAATCAAGCTTTTCACTGCGTTGGAATCTTCAATCTTTGGATTCGTGTGGGAGATAACGAACTTTGTAGCTTACTCTCCCTCACTGTGACAACATTACTACGTCCCCGTTACTCTCAAGAAAACAATTGAATCGCGAACAGAGGAGAATCGCTGAAGTTAAAAAAGTCCGTGCATCAAAGTGTGCGATCGCTCCAGACCGATCCAAATGAAACACCGAGTGCGGGCACGAATATTTAATGAGCATTGAAACAGTAATAACCAGATCCAGCTTCCTTCCAGTCAAAGTCATTAGTGAAAGCATATAGTATTTCACATCCAGATCGGCGTACGACAATGTCGTATAAATAGTAACCTCCATTACATCCATATCAGATTTCAGAGCACGCACCTTCCTTTTTAATTGTCCTCAATCGATCAAAGAATCGCGCCATTTAAGAGCCGCAGGCAGCACAATGCGAAGACAATCGATCAAAGAAATAGTCGTTGGCGCACTCGCATCACAATACGGCGACATTCGAGACTAAGTCCTCCAATCCCGCAGTCGGGAAGTTGGACAACCGCAGTCGGAGAGTTGGATACCGCAGACGGAGAGTTGGATCCCGCAGTCGGAGAGTTGGATCCCGCAGTCGGAGAGTTGCATCCCGCAGTCGGAGAGTTGCATCCCGCAGTCGGAGAGTTGCATCCCGCAGTCGGAGAGTTGCATCCCGCAGTCGGAGAGTTGCATCCCGCAGTCGGAGAGTTGCATCATGAAGTCGGAGAGTTGCATCCCGCAGTCGGAGAGTTGGATCCCGCAGTCGGAGAGTTGGATCCCGCAGTCGGAGAGTTGGAGCCCGCAGTCGGAGAGTTGGATCCCGCAGTCGGAGAGTTGGATCCCGCAGTCGGAGAGTTGGATCCCGCAGTCGGAGAGTTGGATCCCGCAGTCGGAGAGTTGGATCCCGCAGTCGGAGAGTTGGATCCCGCAGTCGGAAAGTTGGACAACCGCAGTCGGAGAGTCGGAACCCGCAGTCGGAAAGTTGGACAACCGCAGTCGGAGAGTTGGAACCCGCAGTCGGAGAGTTGGATCCCGCAGTCGGAGAGTTGGATCCCGCAGTCGGAGAGTTGGATTCCGCAGTCGGAGAGTTGAATCCCGCAGTCGGAAAGTTGCACAACCGCAGTCGGAGAGTTGGAACCCGCAGTCGGAAAGTTGGACAACCGCAGTCGGAGAGTTGGAACCCGCAGTCGGAGAGTTGGATCCCGCAGTCGGAGAGTTGGATCCCGAAGACGGAGAGTTGGATCCCGCAGTCGGAGAGTTGGATCCCGCAGTCGGAGAGTTGGATCCCGCAGTCGGAGAGTTGGATCCCGCAGTCGGAGAGTTGGAACCCGCAGTCGGAGAGTTGGAACCCGCAGTCGGAGAGTTGGAACCCGCAGTGGGAGAGTTGGAACCCGCAGTCGGAGAGTTGGATCCCGCAGTCGGAGAGTTGGATCCCGCAGTCGGAGAGTTGGATCCCGCAGTCGGAGAGTTGAATCCCGCAGTCGGAAAGTTGGACAACCGCAGTCGGAGAGTTGAATCCCGCAGTCGGAAAGTTGGACAACCGCAGTCGGAGAGTTGAATCCCGCAGTCGGAGAGTTGGAACCCGCAGTCGGAGAGTTGGAACCCGCAGTCGGAGAGTTGGATCCCGCAGTCGGAGAGTTGGATCCCGCAGTCGGAGAGTTGAATCCCGCAGTCGGAAAGTTGGACAACCGCAGTCGGAGAGTTGGAACCCGCAGTCGGAAAGTTGGACAACCGCAGTCGGAGAGTTGGAACCCGCAGTTGAGGAGCTGGTCCCGCAGTCGGAGAGTTGATCCCGCAGTCGGAGAGTTGGATCCTGGCAGTCGAGGAGTTGGACCCCGCAGTCGGAGAGTTGATCCCGCAGTCGGAGAGTTGACCCTGGCAGTCGGAGAGTTCGATCCCGCAGTCGGAGAGTTGGATCCCGCAGTCGGACAGTTGGATCCCGCAGTCGGACAGTTGGATCCCGCAGTCGGACAGTTGGATCCCGCAGTCGGACAGTTGGATCCCGCAGTCGGACAGTTGGATCCCGCAGTCGGAGAGTTGGATCCCGCAGTCGGAGAGTTGGATCCCGCAGTCGGAGAGTTGGATCCCGCAGTCGGAGAGTTGGATCCCGCAGTCGAAGTGTTGGATCCCGCAGTCGGAGAGTTGGATCCCGCAGTCGGAGAGTTGAATCCCGCAGTCGGAGAGTTGGATCCCCCAGTCGGAGAGTTGGATCCCGCAGTCGGAGAGAGAATACAATAAATTGGCCACGTTTGTAGTGGATGGTTTACTTTATTTACGCTTGTTAAAATCATTGCCTTTGTTTCGGGTGAGTGTAACAGAAATAAAAAGATTAAATGAAAAACAAAAATATTAGGTGCATCTGGATAAAGTTTTGATACAGTTTTCCTACATCAGCTGGCATTTTTCTCTAACAATACAGTTACGGACATTTTCAATTAATAAAATCTTCAACATTCAGTCTTCAACATTCACTATTAATTTTTGAATAAGATTTTAAAAGAATCCTCTCGTAATATTTTCTTCTGAAGATTGAAATTAAATGAACTGAAACACTGAATTTGAACTTGGAACACGAGTCGTGCGTGCATTTAATATATGCCGCATAACTCTTAACCATTTTCTTTGCGTATACTTTTATACTGTGAAATATTCATGCACCGAGAGGAATGTATCGTTCGAGAAGAATTCTAGTAACCGGCTGCTCTGATCGGTTGTTTTCCATAGCTTCTTTGATCAACACCAGGCGAATGCCGGAGCAGTACCCTACCAAACGGGTCACGGACCGCGCACTACCTTTCCTACCTCTTCCTTGTCCTATCCTCTCCCCTTACACACACACACGTACACTAACATGCACTACACTACCACATATGCCGGGAGACCAGTCGGGAGTTTTGAGTTTGTCCCGGCTGGGGTGGTGCACCGCTGGTGGGAGATACCTGGTTAGGGAATGTCCGCTAGCAGACAGTATTTTAGTAGCCGACAGCAGCGTTCTAAGTGAGTCTAGTTTATTTCTGTCACAACGTCTTTGTTCGAGACATTCGAGTGAAGGGGTGCAACTCGACGCCCCCTGCTGTTCGTTTTTCTTCACCGACCCGGTCAATCGGTCGGCCGGTTGGTCCGACGGTCGGGTCGGTCGGTCGGCGTGAGGGTGCTCGTGGCCAGTCTGTCATCACGCTGCCATGCGAGCGCGGGTGTTGGTTTGCTCATTGTGTTGACTAAGGTTCTCCGCACGCAATAGGCACGTGGGAGGCGGAAGGATCGAGTCTATTGCTCGCAGGCGGTGTAACGTTACGAGAGAGAGGAAGTAGGTTGCATTCGTGGCGATACCGAGCCTTAGGGCCGGTTTCTCCAAACAAGGAGTAAGCGTTTACACTGGAATAAATCATGTTTATTCGAGAGTAACATCTTGGAGCGTTTTACCAACACTTTACTCGAGTGTACATCGCTTACACGAGAGTAAATTCGAGAGTAACTTTACACGACGAAAATCTGTCGAGTGAAGTACGGAGTAAGCTGTTTTCAACGGGTGTGTACATCCGACGTGTTGTTATGGCTCGGCGATTGCGAATGATGGTATTTGAAAATGATTTCAGCGAAGATTCGGAATATTATCCTTCAGTGCGAAGACAAATATAGGTGCGGAAGAGAAGGGATTGGTTTTCCAATTACGACGATCGAGATTTTGTCACGAGGATATGTTTGACCAAATCAGCTCTTTTATTTGGAAGAATTGAAGCTGATTTCGAAACCAATAATTTCATAAACTATTTTTTCTGATTTGTAGATGTCTTAAGATTATATAAATCAATTCAGAGTTCACATCAAAACAGGATATATCTATTAAAATCATTTAAACAGTGTAACAACGTATTTTACTTGTGAAGTACAATGTTAACTTCATCAGGTACATTATAAACTGTAGAGGACTTGTTCTTTTCTTTTTTCACTCATGTGGATACGAAATAAATATAGAAAGTATACAAAAAAGCAAAAATAATAGCAACAAGGAGTAGAAGTACAAATAAATATTAAGAAATGATGATACGAAAACTAAGAAATAAACTACGCTAGCTCAAATCCCCAAAACACCACATAATACCATAACACTAAGACGCCGCCGAGAATTTCGAAACTGAAATGAAAGAAACAAAATCAGAAGTGTGCGTTGGTCCTCATTAGTTCACAGCGTCACTCTCGCTCGTGGCCTCATGAATCACTCTCTGATATGGACGAAAAATTGCACGTTCAGCTTGTACGCGGAGTAAATCGGAGAGTATGTACCTAAAGTAAAACAACCCTCCAGAAGCGTGGTGAAACGCTTATATTCTACTCTCGAGTAACTCTCGTAGTGTAATAATTACTCTCGAGTAACTACTCTTAACTTCACTCAGTTGTTGGTGAAACCGACCCTTAACGGCTTTGAGCTCTTTGAAGAACAGTTGATAACGGTTATAGTTAGGGAACGGATTTTATTGTAATAAAAATATCAAAATATGTATATATATATATATATATATATACCTGCTGCTCTCTCTCTCTCCTCTTTACTTACTCTCTCTCTATATATATAATAATGACTGTGTGTGTGTGTGTGTGTGTGTGTGTGTGTGTGTGTGTGTGTGTGTGTGTATTTATTTTTTCAAAAATATGTAGAAAAAAATTAAAAATATGTAAAATAAAAATTGAACTTAGAGTTTAAAATTGTTAGATACAACATGCATTTTCAAGTTTTTATAGAAAAAATGTCGTCGATCAGCTCTCAAAATAGAAGAATATGTAAAATAAAAATGGTTTCAATTCATTTAGAATGTCTAGAAAACTCTAGAAAACAAATTCAAAGCAGGTATCTTGTTTCTATCAAAACATGTATTTACATGAAAATCCGTTCCCTAGTTATTGTAAACCTCCAGGAACAAACACAGGGCCGTATTTATAAACCTCTGCCAAGGGCCTTCCAGGCGTAGAAGGCTGCCAGTGTTCGGTTTTGCGATTTATGAACAGCACCCAGCCAATTCATCATTACGTCATGTCGTTTGATAAATGATTCATCATTACGTTACGTCTCTTATCATTTACGTCATGTCATTCTCACCAGTCCATCAAGCTCAATCATTCCTTCCTTCCATATATGTCCAAAAAACTTGGACTCCAGCATCCTAATGTACATGTGTACATTAACTTTAATGTGCGTTCATGATAATTACTTTCATGTAATTTACATTAAAGTAATGCGGAAATTTCTGACAGTGTACGTCAGTACCAGGTCTCACTTTTCAGCGTGGAAGGAATACCGTTGAATCCCCGATAGCATTCACTACACTTACAGGACTAATGATTATAGCTGTCAATATGCCTGTAAATATCAATCAATACGGCCAGTCAAATGTTTATTACTAAGACTGAATATTTAAAGAAAAATCAACTTATTCCTAACCTCTCCTGTAATTTTCATTATTGGAAGAAGTTATTTTGTTCTTCACGCAATCGATGCTTCAATATTATGACGTCTAAAACGCCAAACAGGGTTTTAAAAATATTAATGATTTTCGAGTAATTTTGATTCAAATATTGGCAATTTTTCAAAACTTCTTAAAAAATATTTCACTCAAAACCAGCTCCAAATTTTTCATTTTATTTTTCCTCTCTCGCCTATTACGTACTTCCAAGGTAAAGAGAAAGAATTTTAAAGATGCAGCGGAAAGTGGTGATTTCTCGTCAGAAACATGTTATGTTATTTGGCATATTAAACCCGTGGACCTTATAAGTTGTCATTGGCCTAAATGATCTTTTAAGGGCTTGTCTGAATAACAGTTGAAAACAGTTGTTATGAAAGCTAAAATATGTTAATCGTGTTTATCTTATCACATTCATTATCCCAAGAACAAAAATATTAGAGGTAATTAGTCGAAAACGACTTCGAGAAATAGCAACATGATGTTAATTTTACCCGGAAAGGCAAGAAAGACTCGTTCCTCTGGGACGCTGTCAAGAAACGCTGTCAATAAAACGTTCAAGATGGCAATCACGGCAGGCAAAATGTGTGAGGTGGGTGTCTATTTTTTAATCATATATGCATTTAATCATGTATACATTTAATCATATATGCATATATGCCCGCCTAACCATCCTGTACAAACGGTTCTTCAGGGCAAGTGAGGTTTCATTCAACGCGTCTAGGTTCATTGGTGGGGAAACTACTTTTTTCTGCATTCCTACAGAATATTTGAAGAGAATTCTCGAAATACCATTCTTTATGGGAGGGGCCAAGCAAATGAAACGTGTTTTTGGCGGTTTTAAGTATATCTACAGGTGATCATTGTTTCATCTCGACAAGACGAATCGACTGGCACTATTTTATTGTAACGTATTGTAGGACTACAGTTAGCAACCGCCACAAAGGGCGGCGGCAGAGGATTAGACGCCAGGGGCCAGGCAGGATGTGACACGCCGAGGTATTCTGGGGAATCCTAAGAGCTAGGGAAAGGGATGCCCAAAGTACGGGACAGCGCATTTTTGCCGCGTGCCGCGTGTCAAATTCTTGGAATCCAGGGAAATGGATGTCCAAAAATGCCTGGCAAAGCGGTCCGTGTGGGCCGTGTGCAAAACCAGTGACGTTTCAGGTCACGTGGGTGGGGGCTATATAAGAACCAACGCAGAGCGCGGGGGTGGGGTTTGTTGAGCTGAGAGGGAACCCTCGTGCGAACGCACAAAAACTTGCGCTCAGGGCGGTGCGGAGCCGAGCTAGGCTCGTGCGGCAAACCATGTGTTGGGACGCCGTTGTGGACTATATCCACGGGTGACAAGAGGTCGCCGGAGCTGTCTGCCGTGTGCGGGAGGCTCGCTGAGGAGTGGCGCGGGCCACGAGTCAGTTATTCATTTTTAAGGATCGCTCCTGCGATCAGGAAAGTAAAGATCTACCAGAGCTGTAACTTAAAGTAGTACTGTACATATTGGGAATAAACCTGTACATATTTATCATTGAAGCTCGTGTCTGTGATTATTGTGTATTCCCACGACGTCACAGACGGGTAGTCATAATTGGTGGCAGCGGTTATAAAGAAGCCCACGGGGGAGTACGTGCACCCACCAAATAGTATAATTGGTGGCAGCGGTTAAACGAATTCCACGGGGAATATCATTCACCAAATAGTATAATTGGTGGATGCGGTTATAAGAATTCCACGGGGAAGTGTCGCTCAATTGTGATAATAGCAGCAGTTAAAACATTCACGCCGGAACGGCACGGCATTGTTGCACCATACTCATACGTGGTCGCAATATTACGAACAGTGGGTGGGCCAGTGCGTGGGTGTGTCGACGGGCAGACATAATTACGACGCACGGGAGCAGAGAGGGTCCGCTCCTAGCCAGACGCCCACGTCTTCACGGCAACGCCGGAAGGAAGGAAG
>BLKR01012776.1:0-16329 GCA_011170035.1 Teleogryllus occipitalis
AAATCAGTCTATATGATCAAGATGTTGAAACGAGACCTTTAAAAAATTGTAACATCACTGCCCACAACACGGCGTGACCGATCTCAGGGTTTATAATTTAATATTTTCCCGGCTTAACTTCTCTTTGAACTTCCTATTCGCTTGATGCCATTCTCTTTTATTTTACCTTTTTTGTTATAAATGGGGATCTTAACTTAGATAATCAAACTATGAAAATATAGCGGACGTGTTTTGTTACTCTCCTGAACAGACTAGGTAAGGCTAAAAATTGAATTGATTTCAACACCATCAGAACTTGATCTTGAACAATTCTTTAACTCCGTCAGTTAATTTAAAATAGATATAAAAAAAGACAAGACACTGCTTTCAAGGGGGCCAGTATGTTTTCGTGATATTAGTAAAATTGTTTGGCCCACTGTATCAATATTACTATTTCAACCTCTAAACCTAGAATTAGTTTAAATACATTTGTATTAAACTAAAAAACTTTTAAGTTTTTTGGAGGTTTTATAAAAGAAAATAAGACTAATAACTCATTTTATAAGTCTTTTGACTATCTACTCTGAAACATCCCAGTTTTCATCATATACGAGTATTTGGTAACATGCATCAGAGGGGTACATGTGTACTGTTGCAATGAAAGTTCCTTGGAGTATAAGTAGCTAGAACATTTACATGGTACTCCACATCCGGATTTTAAAAATAAAATGAGAAAGTTGCATATACAACAATTTCCTGGGCAGTTGATCATGCTGAAAATGCCTAATGCAGGAAATAATTTGATGGACCCAAGGAGTCAATATCTGACAGAAAATGAAGGTAAACAATACAAACTTTTTCCAAAAAATTTTTATTCCTTTGACATCTTACAACCTGAACATTAATGACAGTATATAACGTGATGCAATGGCACATATTTTCATTAAATTAAAAACTACACAAGTAGTACAGCATGGACACAGTACATAGGATGATAAAACAAATTATGCACACAAAAGGTTTTTGCAAGCAGAGTTGTCTGGACAGACCCAAGGGAGAATTCTTTGAAAAAACGGGGGAACAGCCGGCCCATTTATGGCTCCCTGAGGAGGAGGCAGTTCATTACAACAGACTGATGTGAATAATGATAGAGGGTGAGTCAAAGGAATTAAAATATATCATGCAGGACATAGACACAACCAAGAAACGATACTAACTTGTTTGAAGAAAAGTTCAACATTGAATGACAGACAAAGCAGTTGCTCCCTCAACAGAAGTGACGCAGTCAACCTTCAGTGCAGACAAAAGCAAAAGAAATCGGATTCTCAATTCAGTCAATAATCCTATTTAGTCAAAATAAAATTCCAAATTGTCATGTAGTCTACAAAATTGCCTTGAGAACGTTAAGACATTGCTGAACAATGATTTCTTTGTTCTTTAAAATTATCATTATCATGGTTTTTGTCACCATCTTCACAGGTATCAATGTGTGTTTTTTGGTCTTGCTTCCATCCTGTGACATCTGACTCCTCTGAAAGATTTGCACAGTGAATTAGAGTTGTTCCAAGTCTTTTCGTCAGACAGCACCTAATAACATTCCCTTCCGTGCCCCTAGTTTATCTATCCCACACTTTTTGATGGCCTGTTTCTTTAATAGTTCAAAATGCAGATTCACTCTCTCTGGCAAAACCAAGATTCTGCACGGCCTTGTCAAATGCACATTATAACAAAATTTGTGCATTAATTTTCATGTTATGTTTCATTTGATACAATGCCATTTCTCTGAGATTCGCTCTTTACCAGCCCATTAAAAAAATATATTGGTCTGAATTACGCAGCAAATTCCCAGTAATGCTGAGAATCTAACCACAAATATACTACGTACTGTGGATACACACAATATTTTTGCTGTCTTCAGTTTATTGTGAAATTAATATTAACAAGTTTTGAGATATGAAATAGCAATGTAAAACTTAAACCCTAACCAATTAGCATTAAACTACAAATATAAGATGACCCTGAATTTTTTCAACCAAAATATTTAGGAAAAAACTTGTCCCACATTCAGATAAAAACAGTATATAAGATATTGCATGGTGCAGGAGACTGGTTTCAGCTACTTCCATGCTGACCAAGAATTAAAAAAACAAAACTACAATATAACATGTAACCAACTTGCTGATACAATGAATGTTCTCTTCCGGTTAAATTGCTATATTTTCTCATTTCCTACACTGAAGTGAAGTTCCACAAATTGTCTCATAGGAAAAGAAAACAAAAATTATAATAGACATTTCAACAACAGTGTGCATGGAGAATACTCTAGATATTTCTCAATCATCAAAACACGTGACAGTAGAACATCCTACGAGAATCTTCATGAATTTGCACACACAATTTAGTTGTCTCATATCACAGATCAAATAAGATTACAATTTAACTAAGAAATTGTGTGCATCATCCAAAACTTCACTATAGTTCTGAGTTAATAACCAAAGATAATTCAAAATATTTGACAATTATGATATTAGGCAGGTGATGTTAGATCAGTTACAAACATTGAAAACCAACTAAATGTAACAGATCAATTTGCTTTTTGCCCTGAAGAAATCAGTGGTCTTCACAAAAGTCACTGTCAAGCAAAGGGCATACTAACTGGTAATTCCTACTAGCACTTAATATAATTCTTTCTACTCCTGATATAATATTTGAACACACATTTGTATAATTTTCAGTCACGAAATTTTTTCTCTTTTTAAATATCCCACCTTTTTCAGAAAATCTTTTTTTAAATTGTTTATTTCATGCAATCATGCAAAGTTACTCATCGTTTAAAAAAAAATGTACATGACCTTATTTAAAGATAGCTTTCATTAAAAGGAGCTCTATCTTCAATATTGTTGTGGCATCCCTCCTATGTGAATGCTAAGGAGAGGTTGTCACATTGAAGAAACTGAGTGGCTGGAATAAGAAGGGGGTTAGAGACGGTAAAAGTAATTATGATCACATAGTAGTGCTTTAAAGTTTAATCTCATGACTCTCCATGGCTGGGTCAACATTTTTCTGTACCCTAATGCGAAAGTTTTCCACCTCAATAAAGCTCAGACCACATGGCAACAAAATACTTTGATAAGATGCAGAATAGTCATTTTAAAGATGACTCATCACCTCCTTGTTGCAGAAAGCTACAGAAATTTTTTTAAACTTTTGCAATATCAGAATTTTAGAGCATTGAACAGAAGTCAGATCAACAGCAATTTTTATTGTGTACTTTATCTACGAAAAAATTCTGAGCCATTTCTGAGAAAACTTTGGAATTCTTTTTTAATTCAAGAGGGTTGCAACTTCAGCCAGAGAAATCAGGAAATATCGATTTTGTTAAAAATCCTGTCTATGGTTTAGCCTCTAGTTTGTTCACACATTGACAGAAAAATTTTCAATACCAAGGACTCAAAAACCACAATTCTGACTACACATTCTACAGAAAGTTATATGATCAAGTAATCAATACTACACAAGTATTCTAAGAAGTAAAAAATAATTCCTGCCTCAAGAGAAATTCAAACTAACAAATGATACATCTCATTTTCTGATATTTTAGCTGTGATAGCCTCAATTTACTAAGAGTTCTTAATTAAATGAACTCAAGTTTAGTGGAAATAAATCCCAGCAGAGCAAAAACTCTTTCATACAAACATTATTAAGAAATTACTTGGCATTAATCACTTGCACCCCAAAACTTTTCAGATATCACGAAACTATAAAGAGACTTTTTACAGTTTTGCCCACAAATGTATTTTAAAGAGTAAATTTGAATGGAGCAAGATTCGAAAAATCATTTCACAGTACAACTAAGATTACAATTTAATTATATGAAAATTTATGCACCTTGCTGGACTTTCATTATATTACTACCCTCAGTTTTATGATCAAATTCAATTCAAATATTTACAACAGGTAGGTTATGTCTGATCAGTCAGAAATGTTAAACAACAACAATATCATCTGACAAGATCATTTTTCTATTTGCCCTGAAGAAATCAGTTGACTTCACAGAAGTCACTGTCAAGCAAAGGGCATACTTAATTTCCAACAAACAGGTACTCATGTGATTGAGGAAAGTTCTGGGAACTTCCCACTACAATAATTCTACAAATGTTACTTCCAGTAGAAATATGACCAATATGAGAAAAGTATCAAGACTCATTTGAAGTGGCCAAAGAAATATTCATTCAAAAATGCAGTTGTTTTTGACCCTCATTTACAAATTCCAAAAATAAAATGAATGAAAATCAGAATTTTACCATATAATTAGGTGTGCTTAGCTCCATTGAAACAAGAATTTTTTTGAGAAGTTTGAGCCTTTTGAGAAAATTATGATAAAGCACTACTAAAAATTAAAGGATTCCTTCAAAGGCAGAGCAATCATTGATTTGCAAATTACCATGGGAAAAAATCCTCTAAAGGATTAGACACATTAGTACAGATGTATTGAGACCTTGGAGAAAAAATTTTCCAGTAAAAATTATACATCCCAAATGAAGTCTTGGGTGCTGAAAACAGATGTAATATTTTTATTAAAATGAAAGCTATCCAACTTTTTAATGGCGCAAAAAATTTGTAATACTTTATTTGTTTGTGTATAGGCTGCATTAACAATCTTTGATACAATTTAAAGAAAAAAATTTTGTGTATAAGCTGCAAAGACGTTCACTGAACAGTTCGGGAATTCAACAGCCAGGAGGAAGTTAGACCTTGAGAAAAACGTGAGGGGGTGGATTGAAAACAAAACCATGTGGTAAAATCCAAATCATAATGAATGTGCATTTTGAGGCAAGAAATGTGAATATCCAGCAGTTTTTGCCGTTTTCCCAAGAGGTGCTGGGAAAACGTGTTTAAATTTTACTTGCATGTATACTATATACATTTGTAAAAATAAATATTTTCCGCATAAACATGAGCAAATATGATATGTCAATACATTCATTGCACTGTAAAATCATTCCCTCATTATTAGGAACACTAGAATTATAATTTAGAACAAGCAACTGAGTTATCAACACTAACACGCTTAAAACGTCAAAATGAGCGAGTGTGTATCTTTGTCCCCAGTGAATAAGCTGATACTTCAAAAAAACTTCATTTTCTGGGGAGCAAAAAGCAACTTAACTAATGCTATAAATGAGGAATTAACGATATTCAAACAAAACCGACATAAAAATAGTTGTTTGAATATCATTAATCCCCAATTTAATTCATTTAAATGTTTTCTGCTCTCCTGTATATGTAATATACACGTATACATATACACACACACACACACATATTAGTAATTATTTCCATGTGTTTGGGGGAGTAAAACACACAAAAAAATAGTTGATGCAAATTGAGGTTGTATGGCCTTGGTTTTTGTACATTATGCTTGAAGTAGTCACTTCTCATTAATTTAAAAGGTAAAGGCAATTGCTTGAAAGACATTTAAGCAATATTTATCATTATAATTTCACATAAAATTGTTTTTGGGTTCTTCACTATTTCGTTTTCATGGTTTCTACATACCTTTTATTTTAAACAGGTTGAGGAGGGAAAATAGCAGTAAAAAAGAACTTGGGCATTGAAGAAAAGAAATTACACTTATAATTATAAAAATTTTATTATAAACAATTACATTCCTGGGAGAACGTGACACTAAAAATCGAGATAACATTAGTTAAGAGGTAACTTCATTATTAGAGAATTAGATAATTCTGCAATGATCTTCATTGAATCATTAAAAATGTCATAAAATACCAAATACTATCTGCGATCATTGAAGATTAATACAAATATATCTAATAGAGTTTTCCATTCGCCGCACTGGTGCGCACCCAATACGCACTCAGGGCAGCTTTCGTGTTCCATTCGACCACTAGGGCGCACCAGTGCAAAGAAGCACCATGTTCCATTCGCAAAATCGCATGGAACCAAGGTGCACTCAGGCGCCCTAAACTGCACTGATGATCGCATCAGTGCAGTCCAGTGTACTGGGCCATTGTGAGGTTAGGTACGGAAGTTATCCATGCTGATTTGGATTTGTGGTGAAAGTGTGAAGGCAAATAATCTAATGTCACACAGGGATACTTCGAATGATGAATTTATATTATGTTTTGTAAGAAATGTCTTAAAATAATTTCTGTGACTCGCGAAGTTTGGAAAATCAGTTTGTTTTCCTAAAACTTAACCTTGAATAACTTGTTAATAAATGTTAACAAACCCAGTGCTATTTAGAAACCAAAGTAGGTATGTCTCCATTTCGAAACGCTAATAAAATGAAAAAAATAGTGAACCTTACAAAATCCTTCAAATATATGCATCAAGAAATGTTTCTCACACGCCCATAAATATACCAGCGGAAATGCTCAAGTTAATATTTTTATGCTTTTCAATAACCAAACAATTCTGCAGAAGCCTTTCGGTTCAAATTCTTGTCTATCGATCGATCATTGGCAAATCACAAAAAATGAAATTTCGAAACACACACATTTGAAGTTTTCATAGTTTTTAAATAAAGAAATCACACATTAACAAATTATGAATTAAGAAGTAAGAATTACCAAAAGACTTCATAAAAATTATAACAATGATCAGAATTAAAAATTATTAGTTTTAGAGTTCCACGAGTGTGACAGACCAAGAACAATCTCACTGCGTAGTGCACACGCACTGGCTAAGTTCCGTAATCCGTCTCATTCGTAGCTGCCCTTCACACGTGTGGGGCAGCACTGTTGCGGAGCAACGACATTTTTGCCCTGCACTAGGGTGGGTTTCAGTGCAACGAATGTAAAACGCTATAAGATGATGGCTTTTGTTTGTTTCTTTTCTTGAAAGGTGTCGTCCATAAATTATGTAATACTAAAGAGGGGGGGGGGGGGGCAGCAGGGTATTAGTTTCATGTTACATACCATTGATATATATTTTTTTACATTTTGCTATATTTGCTGAAAGGATTTTTTCGTAAGACTTTTACTAAGACATTAGAATTTTAACTACTTAATGTTACATAAGTAAATTAAAAGTTATTAGATTAAATTGTTACAATAAATTTAAATATTTTTTGATCAATATTTTATTGAATTGTAAGATTACAAGAAAATATTCAAAACTGATACAGAGTATATTCAGGAATCTATCTTCTATATCATTTCAGTAGTATATATACCTTTTGCAGCTCTTACACACAACTGATCTTTATAAGATGCTTCTACAGAAAGAATTCCATGGAGATGTGACCAACTACACTTGCACTTTAAAAATTTGAAGGATTTGTTCAAAAAACACCTCTAAATATTCATTTCAAATGCACAAACTCAAAGAAATGTTCCTCACATGGTAATCCACAGGATGAGATATTTTTGGACTTTCTATTAAATTTTTGCCGAGTCAGTACTCGTCACTTATTACTACCAATCCCACATATACAAGGAGAAAAACCAGTGGTGTGTCCATGTATGCAAGGTACACACTGCATACCTTGTAACTTACAAAAAACCTTTTACTGTATTTGTAACCCTGAGGAAACATTAGGGTGGGGTTTAACATGCAAGAGTTCTCACATGGGTACGCTAGTTTAAATTAGTGCAGTAGAATCTCAGTGATATACCCATGATGAAAAAAAATTTCAAGTGTGTGTTACACATTCATTTCAGGAGGAGAGGCGGGTATTTAATATACTCCAAATCTGCATTACGTAATTTATGGACAGCCATATGAAAGTTCAAAACTCTTCATATTATTTCTTTTAAATACAATATTGCAGCTCTAATGACACATTAATATAATTGTTATTTGGGTTTTTATTCTATTAATATTAAAAATCATTCTCACACCCCTGAATTCTTTTAAACCCCCAAAATAATTTATTTTGAGTAGAAAATATTATATACCTATAAATCAGTTCCTTCAACTACTAGTATTTTCTTTCTGGACCAGTGACCTGAATTTTGTGGACTGTCCATTGGAGTCTCTGGATGAGCTTGGGTTACCCATTTTTATCAAGTTTAACCGTATTCCATGGGACCCACACACGCCCTGTTTTGTTGAATTTGGTTTTAGACCAATCTCCTCAGCTCTGTAAATAGAATAAGTATCAGAAACCTATTTACAGTAAACTTTTCAATAAATATAGAAACTGATGTCAGACAATTAAATATTCAACAGATGAATTTCAGGACTTGGATCCGATCGCATCATGTTTGCTTGCACAGAAACCATTTTAATACTGAGTAAAAGGAATTTCATTTTTTCTTGCATATAATTTAACCATTTTAGTCTCTGTGCATTATTTTAACTCCAAATATGTTAACAAAACCTAAACCAATAACAAATTAAAATAAATCAATTTAGCTTTCACAATAAATGAGGGGCTCTTGGGGCAGTAAGAGGTCTTTTCTACCATAGGTAGTCCCTCCTGGTAATTAATTGTGTGGCTGATTTTCTTACTGCCCAAACTCTTCATACTTCTTACCAAGTCGTGTAACAAAATTAACCATGCTTCACTCAATATAGAGATATTGACATTTACAAATAGCAGGAGTCTTCCTGTGACTAGTGTGGTTTACCTCGTTACTAACCTTAACTCTACAAATGTAAAAATTTGCTATTTGTGAAATTTCGTAAAACCTCTTTTACACTTTTCAGGGGAACAATGGAAGTGTAAAATGTAGGTAAGTTAAAGAACGACAGGCTATGCAAGTATTTACATGATTTACTGCAATGGTAGCTTTGTTTTTACTTTCTCACCCTACTTTGTAAAAAGAGAGTATTATAATCGTGCACGCGAAAACGGCGAATTTTCAATAGAAAAACTCCCGTATACAAGCCAAGGTAACGAGAAAGTGGATTAAATCACGTTCCTGTATTAAGTGAATTACTACCTCTAACACGTGGGGTAGCCAGAATCTGTATTGTGGGTCCATGAAACCAAAAATCTATTGAGAGCATAACATTTGTTTGCCCGTCTATGGTAAACTCTAGCTTGAAAACAGTTTTGCCAATTTTCTCCAAAACGGATATTCCCTATTCATCTGAACAAACTCAAGGCATCATGAATTTTCTACATACATTTGTAGCATGTGTGTATTAATTTATTACACATTGGAGCAGAATATATCCACTATTTCTGTATCAATTTCCCTGTCCAAAAATGGCCGTTTTTTTGCTGCAGTGTTTCAGAACTTTCTCCACACTACGTATTTCTCCACATAGTACGCATGTAAACAAAAAAAGAAAATTAGAAAAAATGTGAAAGACAGGAAGCACCCTTCATATCAAGTTGTAAATTGCAGAAAGATAATGCACTGTATATACAGGCTTGAGGACAGGACCAACGAAAAATTTTGTAAAAGACAGGAAAACGTAAAATCAGGACTTTACTGTATTATCAGTGATGCCTACACAATCTACATTTTGGGACAAATTTAAACTTTTGATAATATGAATCAGAATGCTTACACCAATATGATCAGTTTCAAATCGGTCTTCCTCAATAACAGCCATAAACCTGAAAGCAATAACATAAGTAATTGTATTAACTAGAGCACATCTTAATAAGCAGAATTATAACACACATTACATCAGAAAATAAAAGCATTCAACAATTGTTCTTCAGGACTTGAATCCGAACGCATCATAGAAAATATCAACCATTTCAATTTCTGCAAAAATGAATTTGGGGAATGCATCATTCCTTCTGATCAAGGTTCACAAATAGTTATCAAATTCATATCATTTCTTGAAGTAAGTGCCAACATTTCTTGGAATATCATTAATGGACATTAGCCATTAAAATAAGTTTTACATTCATCTTTGTTTCGGCTCAGTCCATAATAATCAGTGGCGTAGCTACCTATTTGACTGCAAGGTGGAGCCTACCCAAACGTTTAATGAAAAATAAACACTGTTCTCATTACTTCATAATACTTAGTATTGACAGATAACACAAACGTACTACATCTTACAAAATGTGGTATTAACCAGCTTCCAAAATCAAATTATTGGTGTATCGTTCTGAAAGGTGGGAAATTAATGTTACTTCATTATGTTTGGCTCAAATTAATATTACCTCAACAGTAGCTTAGCAATAAAAGTTCTTGTTTATTAATGGAAATATCGCTTTATCATATGGTAGCAATCTCACAAATATTTTGTCGCCAATCTATGACTTGTCCTTAAATCGTATCAATGTACTTCTGTCATTTCAGCCACAAGGTTCTACAAGAAGTTAAAACTAAAAGACCTATACCAAATCTTCCATTAAAAACAGCAGATAGGGTAAAATACCCCCCCCACACACACACACACAAACAAACATATGGCACAAAGCCATTGTTAACTGGTAAGGTAAAAACCAACAGACTATTGCTTCCACTTCCTCTGATTTTCATGAAAATACTATGGGCAGTGTGATGTAGGTATAGTCTGGTAATTTTAAAAGAATCATGGCATAGGATAAAAAGCTGAAGTGTTTAATTAAATCAGTTGCTACTGTAAAATTTCAAGAATTAGAAAAATAATTCACTGGGCTATATCAGAAGCTGTATGAATTGACAAGAGTTAAGTTTTGGAGATGAGCTACAGTGTTCTAGCAATAAAATAAATCGTCTAAAAACACTAGGTCATTTTTTTTTTCTTCCAAGAACCTCTTAATTACCTTTCTTTCAGGGATGTGTTGCTAGAAACTATGATTTTATTAGTTGAATTACCTAGGTAATAATGATAATGATAATAATGATAATTGAACGACAAAAAATTTCATTTTGAGATATGGCAATTCATAAGAAGTAAATCTGCTGTAGAGCCTACCCAGAAAAAAATATGCTACGCCACTGATACTAATAGTACAGTACTACAAACAATAATTAATAAAACTAATTTTCTTAACTTAAAACAAGGATTTTTATACTTTAGCATGTTTAGACATTTAATACTTGTAATTTTAGACTCAAATTTATGAATATTTAAGAGAAATGAATAACATCGAACTGAATTAAGGCAATTCAATAAATAAATTATTATACCTGTGTTTCATCATTATACAATTTGCTTTCGTAAGTTTCATCTTAGTTTGCCTCCATTTTCACCTGCAAACAAAACTTGTTACTAAGCTGCAAAAACTATATATTATTTCACCCCTTGACACACAACATCAGATTTATTAAATTTTCATCAAGTTCAGCACTTGGATCCATCTCATCATGAAAATAGAAGTACCTTAAATAGACATCTTAAGTCATTTTGAACCAATTGCCATGCCAAGTAATATTTACACACTTGCCAACATGTTCTTAACTTTTACAAATGTTTGTTTTTTTATTTCGTAAGTTCGATAAGCATAGAGGTACTTTTGCATGGGGCTGTACACTTGCCACTATGATAGATGCAACAATTGAAAGCACATTAAACACTGAAGAGCAAAAATTGACCGCCCAATATTCAATAAATCTCCGGCAATAGAGCTTTTTGACCAAGATTGAAGATAGCGACAGAAAAACTAGGAAAGGGAAATCAATGGAGAAAAGAGAAGGAAAGAAAAAAATATGAATTTAAGAGCCAAAGAGACAAGAATAGGAGTTTGATGTCTGATACCATAAAATTATTGAGAAATAAGAAAATATTTCATTTCAAGAACGTATGGAAACTAGTGATAGCTACCACAACACAACATTTTCTAGCATTATTTTCAACTTCTGCAATTTTCAGAAAATCAGAGTTCAATAAACTTTAAACCTATGCTATTTTGTAAATATCTAGTTTTAATCAAGAAAAAAGATGACAAAAAAATGGTTAAAGCCTTTTCTTTCTATAAATTGCCTTCACATCAAATAAAAATTACACAAAAACCACTGTTTTTATCAATTTCAACTTTCACCTATTTTGATCTTCACATATCAACCAATTTCACATACTCAATGTGTCAATGTTTACAACAGATGCAACAGCAAGGCTCCAAGAAGGAAACCACTCACCATTAAATATTTTCTATTCATGCATTGCATAAATGATCTTAAATAGATATCAATTTTTTCAGAACAGATGTCATTAAGAAAAATCTCCAGCATCAAAATTCTACTTGGCTATGTTAATTTTGTGCTCTTCAAAAAATTTAGGGAGTTCAACAATACTTTAGTCTATTCAAGAAATCTAAATTTTGAAGCGAACAATTAAATGCTTTCGGAGACTTGTTTTTTTCAATTGCCTATATTTTGCACAAAATTATGCAAAAACTACACGTTTTTGACAATTGTAAATTTGTACAACATATCCTCATTTGAAATAAATTTGTGTATTTTTTTTTTCTTCAAAATTTTTCAAATGGGGAGACTTAATGCAAAGTACCACCACATCCATTTCAAATTCGCAGTGCCTCAAGTTCCGCCAGATTCATCGGGGAATGCCAATTTTGGTGAGAATCATCTGAACAGTTAACGCACTTCTGTAACCTACAGACGGATAGTTCCTTCCACAATTAAGTCTCAAAAAAATTAAAAACCTACTCAATTTTCACTACATGACCCTGCATTTCAGAACCTCTTTCAGATTTTACCCCAAACATTCACTATTTTAATCATGATAAAATAGTTTGTCACAAACCTTAACATGTGTAAGGTATATTTGGTCTTCTCATCCGCCACTGAAGAACCACTTTACATATTGAGCTACAATTGATGACAAAGGATATGTCAACAGTTCCCAATTCATCTTAGTTCTGGATGCAGAGGTTAATGCCTGAAACCAACAAAATTTAATCAAATAGTCAGAATTCACTCCGTTTCCAGTTGCTGACAACCCACAGAGGGGCACATACAGGGGTATTTATGCAGAAGTATAGAAAATGGCAAGTACCTTGAAAACTAAAAATGTAGGGTGAAATGTGTTCAACACATCAGTAACTACAAAAGCAATACATTTTGAAACCAGTGGAGCATCAGAATGGCACGCACTTGGAAGTATTTTTTTTTAATTTCCTTCGTGTGGACTGGCTTTACAGTCTTGCCATATCCTGCTGCCATCTATCAGTACCCAAAGTACATTATTTTTTAATTTTTGCAATTGTTTGGTTTTCTAATAGTAGAACCAAAATCTTACTTTACAAACATCAAAGAAGAGTAAAACCTTGTACTATATGGAAATTCTTTGTTGAATTTGAAGCAGTTTTTAAGATAACGGTGTTTAAGCTTTACTGTAAATGCGAAATTTGAAGCTTTTTTCCATAGGAATCTAGTCAGTTCTTGAAAAACTTCATTTGAAGTCATTTGAAGCACTTACACTCAGAAACGCAATAATGTATACAAATCACTGGAAATTTGCATCTTAAAGACATGAGATAATTTTAAAAAAATTACATTTGTGTAATTGTTGAAAAAACAAAAGAATACGCCAGAGAACTTACCACATTAAACCGTGCATTGTAATATCCGTTGGAAAGTTCGAAAAAAAAATTGGAGCCATTTTTGATAAAGTGGCATTTGAGCGTTTCCCAAAATGCAGAAATGCATTATTTAAAGCACATGTACTCATAAATACAATAATGTGAACAAATTGCCGCTGAAGTAAATATTAACGTTGGAGGAAAGTCAAAAAAATTACATTTTTGTAATTTTTGAAAAAACAAAAGAATAGGGAAATATGGTGCATATGTATACAATGCATTTAGCACTATCCCTATGCAAAGTTCATAGAAAATATTTGGAGCCATTTGAGAAAATCTGGTTTTTGTAATTTTTTAAAGTTTCAAATATTGCACAGACTACTGCACGAAAACTACTAAGATTTTCAAAAAATCTACATGACCTTACTAAGAGAACTAATTATGGACAAGGAATTTGAAGAAAAAAATCATTTGATCATCATCATTTGAAGAAAAAACCTTTTCAATTTTAGTCGTGGAAAAACGCCGCAAAAAATTTAAACTTATCGCAAGTAAACTGTGAAAATCTGACCTATTCCACCTTTAAGTGTTTTACTCTATTCTTACAAGAAATTAAAAGACAAAATTTGGAGCCATTTTGAGAAAAGTTTGAAAATATTCAGGGGGGCAGGGGAGCTTCCTGTAAAGTACTCCCAAATTTTAAAGAATTTTTTTCAAAATCTCAAAGCTTCAACTCTAGCCAGATGAACAGGGGCATCAATTCAGAAAAAAAATCCTACGTATGGTTTAGGCACTAGTGGTGTTCACAGATTGAGGTTTTGAAAGAAAGAAAGAAAAAAAAACGCACACCACTTTCAGTATCAGAGGACCCCAAAACATGCATTTCCTTTGAAATCTGGAAATCTATTTTCTGCAGCATTACATTACTTTCTCTACACTATGTTACATTACTATATATATATATATATATATATATATATATATATATATATATATATATATATAAATGCATCTATTTTGCCATTTACATTAAGTTTTGACCAAATGTGTACATCAAAGGACCCATAATTTTAGAGCATAAATGTCTTAAGATTAGTTTAACCTGGGAGTGCCTGCAATATCTCTGAGATCCAAGCTAAGGCAATTTTTGTTCCTGAATAACTGACGCATAAGTCGTGAATTTCATGCAACCCTTCATTGTACTTTTCTGAGAAAGCTTGGCCTTCCATTTTTATCTTTTCACCAACTCATTTCCCATAAGCATGTTGAAACTTTATTGTTGCGTTGCACAATATCTGTCACATTGCATGCACAGGTGCCAGTGTATTGGGAGCTCCTGGCCTATGCAGTATATAAGATGGCATTACATTCAGCCGTGTATGACAAGTGCCTATTCAGAAATTGTAATCATTTGTCTTATCTAGGATTGACCGTCACAACTTCATCCCAAAGAGAATGAAGGTGTGCAGAAGTAATCTGTAGAAAAATGAAAAAATGCAAACCTCGGAAAACTGAAGGAAGAAAAAAGAAAAATTCTAAACATTTTCGTGAAGACTAACATTAATTTTTTGTTTAGAACATGCCAAAGTCACTTGTAGAAATTTTATTTAATATTACTTAATAAGATAAGATGTATAATGATTTTTCCATTTCTTGCAATAAGTATTCAGACAAGGTTTCTGCAGTGTAGGATTCATTAACTATTTCATTGAGGGACATGCAAAAAACTAAATAAAATGCATATTTCAGTGGGGGACATGCAAAAACTAAATAAAATGCATATTTCAGTAAATAGAACTTCAGATCATTTACATTCGCAAAAAGCTGCAGTTGTATCTGAGATACATTGCAGGCATTGGCGGGTCTACCTACTGCAGTCACTCCTGGGTTAATAGCGATGTATCTTCCTGATTTTGTACAGATGAAAGAATCACAAACTTATTTGTTGAGAAATATCTTAGTACTCCAAGTCACGTATTGTAGGGTTCAAATATAGTGGCATGACTGATCAGCTGTGATTTGGTTATCCCATCACAGCTTCATTATCAAAAATTAACATTGCAACAAAACTCCTGATAGAATAACCACATCCATTTAATGACCTTTCAGAAATCACTTCATTTAAATCAGACAAATAGCAATTTGCCAACAAGACTTGTAGCAACCAAGCACAACTGCTGCAGTTACTAGTGATCCTGCATCCCCAGGAGCCAAAACTGCTAGCCAAACGAGTACTTATCTTTCATATTTCCACAATGAATACCAAGGGATTTCAACTGACAAAAATTTCAGTATCCCTAATAGAAATGATAAATATATTTTAATTTAGGCCCTCCAGTCATGAGATTACAACAAGGTTAACCCTGCAGTGGTAACGTTGGTTCTATCAGACCCAGGGTAAAATTTATTTCAACATTGGTTAAGTAGGGAACATGGTACACCCTTAGAGAAGCTTGGCAAGGGGAGAGGAGGGGGAGAGGGGAAAGGAGGGGAGGGAGTGGAGGGGATGGAGGGGGAGTGGAGGGAGAGGGGAGGGAGAGTGGAGTGGAAGGGGGAGGGGAGGGAGAGGGGAGTGGAAGGGAGAGGGGTGTGGAAGGGAGGGAGAGTGGAGGGAGAGGGGAGTGGGGGAGGGAGAGGAGTGGAGGGAGTCTCCTTAAGCCCTCCCTCAAATTACACTGCACGCTCTGATAGAAATGAATAAAACTCACCAATAGGCGATTTTCATTGCTCTCTTAATACACTTTCCCAACCCCATTTTACTGCCCAATTACTTCCAAAGGCAAGTTTTCTTGCTTCGCTCGCCCGGATCCAAGTCACAGCAAGGCTCGGGCTACGCCCTCGTGATCACTATAAACATCCTTGAGTCTATACACCACATAATTACCAATTCACTTTCATAAGAAAGCAGGGGAGAGGAGGGGGAGAGGGGAAAGGAGGGGGAGAGG
>BLKR01012777.1:2500-16326 GCA_011170035.1 Teleogryllus occipitalis
GGAGAGGGGGTCTCGGAAAATATCAGTTTTATTCGCTAAAAGCAGTGATAAATTGCAAGAAAACCTTTTAATATTTTTAAGAAGATTATTTATACATTATTATTTTTTTGTAATTGTAATTGTAACTGTACTTTCGTTTTTCTGCATTCTGCCACCGGGCATCATCTGCTCAATTGTAGAAATTTCTATCTATCTATCTAACTAACTACGACAACTTAAGTAAAACACGTTTCTGTATTAAAATATGGCTAACTCTTACACAATATTTTAGCGTGGTTACGTGAATGCTACAATAAGTAGCATAGGATACTGAGATAAAGAATCTGAGAAAAATTACCAAACTTTTTACCATTAATGAGATGAACCTTATTACCTTGTATTTTTACAGAAATTTTAAAGAAAAATTACCGAGCATTTTTAGAAGTGAAATAATATTCATTGTAATTGAGTCACTCTATTTTCTAAATACTAGTCATATCAACTCTAAAATAAATATAATTAAGCAAATTCTATTATCAAATAAATCATAATTCAATCAATCACAAATTAAACTATTTACATTAAAAATACGTATTTTGAAAAACCTCCGATCAGAACAGCCGGCCACTAGAATTCTCCTCCAGACAGCGACTGAATTCGACCTAACTGACAAGCTACTGTCGAAAATCCGGCCGCCGTCGGGACTCGAACTTAGAACCTCCCAACCAGAGGCACTGCAGTGACATCAGTCGATGCACTGAGCCCATCTAGTTCTAGTATATATCTGTGGAAGTTGCGTTATTATGTGTATGTGGTTGAGGCGCGCCAGGCGCAGGTACCTGCAGGGCCCTCGAAGCGCACGAAGCAGCACAGCAGCAGCTCCAGGCAGCGCGCGCACCCCGCCCCCGCCGCCACGTGCAGCAGCGTGCGCCGGCACCGCAAGATGGCCGCCCTGCGCACCCACCATCAGCATCAGCACCTCAGGCTGGGGGCAGCTTGCTCCAGGCCCAGAAAATTTCATTTCATTCCAAAATAAATATGTGTTTACTTCTAATCCACATTAACCACTGCAAGTTTTTCTGTTGCGTGGAGAAATTAATTATGTTTATGTTTGGCGGCAGCTTAATATTTCAAAAATTTATATTCTCAAAGTATTCGGCGAAATCAGTTCTCAAATTTCGTAGATGAGATGAGAGCTGCCTTAAAAGATAACCCACGCCTGATAAGAGTATGCCGAACGTATCGCGTTTTCGCGAGCAGGTGATCCCCCTATACGATTCAGAGGTGAATCAGGACCCCTTATTTCAATTTTCATGAATAAGGATCGATCTCTTACGGTAGCATTATCTTATGGTAGGTCGACCACGATGAAGTACCCCCAAAAATACTTTAAATGAAAGTAAAATATCTGTTCTTCAAGATGGTAAGAAAAAAATTGGCCCTCATCGGCCTAACTTTTGAATACAATAAGTTTGAATAAGTATATGCTCTAGTGAAAAGTCGTTCGCGAGCATACTTTTTTTTAAGATATTAAAGAAGTTATACGGTGAAAGTAACTTTATCTTTTATTCAATATGTAGTCAATTATTTGAGATATCAGATGACATTAAATGTAACATACCTCACCGGGCATTCTGAAGAGTTATTTTTAAAAATCTGCTGTGAAGTTCATGGCAACCCTAAGTACCTACTTTCGGCCTAGGCGTTATGCTGTACAAATCATGCTATTGGTCACTGGGGTCAGTCAGGACTGTTTCTCTTGGGGTACGAGAGAAAACTGCCATAACAAACTTTTATACCATACACAATTTGACGATAATTCGCTTTCAATGTAAACAATGGGGACAAATATTGAACAGACAGAAAGAAAAATACAGGTGTGGACGTCAACCTAACCTGTATGAAGTATTGCCAACATATGAAAATGAAAAATGAAGCGAGAGAATAAATTTATTAGTAAACATTGTTTTTCTAGAGTTACTACTATGTAACACTTTTCTTTTAACTTTTTTCTTGGGGGCTTGTTCCAGGTTTAGGGAATGCCGATTCTCGACTATCCGCGCCTAGTACCCACTATGTCCCTCTTGGGGACACATATTAACCTTTACACTAGACACTGACACACATGCGGGCTCCTCGGTCTGTGGTCACCAGACCCACAAGGCCTTCCGCGACAACACACATACATGAAAGACAAAGAGCAAACAACCATGCCCATGGCGGAACTCGAACCCGCGACCTTTTAGACCGAGGCGCTGGGTCGGCACACTCTCTAGCCACCTCGTCTATCCAGAACGGCTCAATACTTCTCTTTTAGCTATTTAAAAATAAGTATTTAAATGCTCAATTCACATTTACAAGCAGTTATTATTCTACAGATGTAATACGTTAGTGTGTGTGACTAGCGACAGGCGGGAACACAGACATTGTCCACCTTTGACTTAGTTCTAAGTGTGTAATTTTCCGGGTTCTGTCTTCTACAAGGCAGGTAGCAACGCGCCGTTACCCAGGTGTGCAACGGGGGGAGGGGGAGGAGGGGAAAGGCAGACACGATCCCCAAGAAGGGAGGATGGAAGCGGGCACAACGGGGCCGCTGGAACGGGATGACTTCGGCATAGAAAAAAGAACTAGCTCCTCAAGGCCCATTCACAATGCAAACACGAACATCAGCATATCAAATAGTAGACTGAAGTATTCACAATGTTGAACATAAGCGTAAGCAAAATAAGAGTTTCTATTGGCTGTGAGACATTCTAGTTTACTATTGGTTGGACGTGAGAATCGATTTCGAGAAATCGACTGTGTCCAGGAGGGGGTGCTCTTGCCATGGATTGTGTCATTGCGTTAGTTCGCCTATCGACTTATTTCGATACTCGATTTGATGTTAACGAACTGTGATTGGTTCATTTCTTATATCTGACATAGGCATAAGCACAGAAGCTTGAAGCTTGCAAGCTATTAAGTTAACGTCTTACGTCCTTATGCGAACGCATTGTGAATGAGTCCACTTATGGACAAAGTCCTAACTTTGATGTTATCGCCATGCTTACGTTTATGTTTGCATTGTGTATGGGCCTTTAGTCAATGACTTCGGGATCCAGCGCTAGCCGAATGCGGCGCCGAAGCCGGCGGCGAAGCCGAATGCGTTTACTACGCTCCGTGAAGTCACGAAGGTTAAGCGCATTCGAGACTCGCGGGTTCGTGGTTGGGTGACCGGCCAGGAACCCCGGGATCTAACGGCGTCGAGCACCTGGCCGAAGGGATAAAAGGCACTGACTGACTGCGACGTGACGAGACTTGACAAATATTAAAAGTGAAAAGCACATTAATGGAGGATTACTCCCCAGTGCGAAGCGCTCAACGCCCCTTAAGGGGCTTGGAGACGCGTTGCGTCAAGATGTAGACGCAACAATCCACTGACACCCGAGACGCACAAAGGCGAACGGGGAAAGCTGCACGAGTCTCTTTACTCTTTGGATACATTTTCAAGCCCTTCATTAGATCATGCGCTCTTTGCTAGGAATTATAATGAACAAATTAACTTTCTTATGATTTTCGTTGCCATGAAACGCGAACTTTGTTCCGGGCATCACGTCTCGAATGTAGAAAATGATAGAATAAAAGTTTATTTTCATATCTCAAATGTCAATCATCCAACTTTCTTTTCGAAGGTTTTTTGCATTTTCTTATTACAAACATTACTAAATTATTTATCCTTTTTATCAGATACAGTTAATATTTAAAACACTTTCCATTCAAACGAGAAAAAATTATCTTCTATTTAGATTTTGTACTTTTTGAAGTGAATGATTAATTTAGAAAATAACTTCGTCCATTGAATAAATCACAAAGATATCTTATGCTGTAAAGGGAGTAATATAAGACACCCAGAGATATATTTCGTTTAAAAGATAATAAAAAAAATAATTTAATAAAAAACACTAGCGACACATGGCGCTTGACTCGGTGTTGCAACTATTTTTGATTCCCATATTTGCCAGTTAAACAGAAAACAATAGGCTCAATATTATTGCATCGTTCCATGGCTGAGAAAATACGAATTAGATTAGAACCATACTTTTCGTTGGATTTAATTTTGTGGGACTTTCAGCCAGGGGTTGTTTTACAAGTCACAAAAACATGACACACTAATGATTTTCCAACTCTTAGAAAGCATTACTCCGTTGTTTCAGCAATTACTCCAACAGCCGTTGAAATAATCGGACGAAACTATGAAAGTGTCAAAATTAATCATTCACGTGAAGGAACCAAAAATGAAGGCAGATCAGAAGGCTGACCTGATTGTTAGTTTCCCATTGTTTGAGAGATTAATACGAATGCTGGAGAAGCACCCCCAAAAAACGGACAACAGGCAGCGCGCGAAATTTCCTTCCTCAACCTTGTACCCACCTCTCCCGTTTCATACTTTCATTTACTTGCACTCAGGGTTGGGCAGTAAACTTGTATTTGAAATACGTATTTTAAATACATTATGTATTTGAGATACAGTATTTTTGAGTTTTTGGACTTGTATTTTAGAAATGTATTTAAATAAAAAAATATGTGTATTTAAAAAAGAAAATACTTAAAATGCTTTAAATAGAGATGAAGATAACGAGGATAATTTCTTTTTGTTTGATTCTGCCATTCTTGTGAATGGACCCCATTGAAACCAAAATAAAAACTTTCAACTGTTGAACCTGAATTCTTTTCTTTCTAAAACGATAAATCCAAATCATTAGAAATGCTGTACATAGGGTTGGGCAGTATTTAAATACTTGTATTCGAAATACGTATTTTAAATACATTTTGTATTTGAATAACTATATTTATGCGTTTTTTGAACATGTATTTTAGAGATGTATTTAAATACATCAAATAAGTGTATTTAAAAAACGAAATGATTGAAATACTTTAAATCCAGACGCTAATAACGAGGATAGTTTATTTTTGTTTGATTCTGCTAGTGAATGAACCTCGTTGAAACAAAAATAAAAGCCCCTTTCAACTGTTGAATTTGAATTCTCTTCATTTTTAAATTAATAATCTAAATCATTAAAAATGCTGGACAATTATTCGACAACAAAAAGTGCGTTTATTCTTTATAGAGGCCAGACAATCTTCCTTTTGCCTATTTTATTTCGTTGATGTATTTTTAGGCCACTTACCGCATTATCAACGTTTATCTCAGAAATGGCCCTTGCGAGGGTTTTATAATGCCTATAAATGCCTATTTTAGAGATAATTGCCTAATCAAGCGTTAAGAACATATTAGGGTCTTTATTGAAATTTACTAATTTTAAATATTTTTAAGTTATTACATTTTGTTTTCTAAAATAATTTTTTTGAAAAATCACTGATGGGTAACTTTTTACCGAACAAGTAACAACCACGTGAAATCTGCCAGGGCGTCCTTCGATAGAGCAGCTCTGTGCCCAGTGTGTTTTTCCTGTAACCCGTCGAGCAAGGACACCGCTTAGAGACGTATGAGAATTTGACACCGTGCTGATTAACTTATCTACTTCGCCGAAGCTCGTCAGAGAACAGAAAATTGCGCGCAATGATTAGTGAGGTATCTGTTTCTTACCAAGAACACAACTGGCTTCAAAAATAACGCTCTCGGCAACTTTTGCTTTTAGAAGGTGGAATTGTAGAAGATAGGCGGATTTGGTTGGCTGGTGATTGCGGGCGCGTCAACAGCTTTGGTCATTAGCCCCGTAAGTGTAGTGCATGTTTTTTCCTAGGGAGATGGCGGCGATCTTCCCCCGCTGAATGGCGAGATCCGGCGCCGACCTACCGTCCGCTAGTGGGGTTTCCCCCTAACCAGGACTCTCCCACCAGCGGGGCACCGCCCCAGCCGGGACAAGCCGAAACTCCCGACCGGTCTCCCGGAATATGTGATAGTGTAGTGCATGTTAGTACAAGTGTGTGTGTAAGGGGAGAGGATAGGACAAGGAAGAGGTAGGAAAGATCGCGCGCGGTCCGTGACCCGTTTGATAGGGTACTGCTCCGGCATTCGCCTGGTGTTGATTGGAGAAACCACGGAAAACTACCAATCAGAGCAGAGGCCGCTAGAATTCTCCTCCAAACAGCGACTGAATTCGACCCAGCTGAAAAGCTAGTGTCGAAAATCCTACCGCCGTCAGGACTCGAACCTAGGACCTCCCGGTCAGAGGCGTTGCAGTGACATCAGTTGATGCACTGAGCTACCGCTACCGGTCAAGATACGCGGCGTTTTCTTTTAGTGATATAATTTTTTATTGGTTTCGAAATTTGGTGCATGCCAGATCAGTAAATTTGCTGTTCCTGTTAAGCATGATTGCTACAATGCCAAAAGAGGAAGTCTGAAGAAGTGCATTAAAGAGTAGATTTATGAAGAATGTTCACGGCGGACTGGAAATGTATTTTTTTCCAGTGTTGGGAAAAGGAGGTAAACTGTGCAAAAAATATTTCATACAACATAAAAACACTACAACTGATGCAAAAAATTCGAAAAAGTGAGAAAAACTATTCAAACCTTCTTCAGCAAGTGCAGTCAAAAGATAAAGACGAAAGAATTTCAACACTGACTTGTGTCATGCCACAAACATTCCATTTACGAAACTTGAAAATCGAACATTTAACCAGTTTAACGAACAAAATATAAAATTCCACTCGAGTCAACTCCTAGGAAATATTATCTAACCCAGTAATGTCTTTTGACAATGGAAGAAATTCGATTTGTTTTTAGAGAATTGTGTTCATCATTGATGTAGTACGTATTACGTATAAATTTTAATATTATTCAACCATAATGCCCATTTCCCTTCCTATTTTTAAGTTTTAAAGAATCTATTTGCCTGCGTAATTTCGACCTTTTTAGTGCCTACATGCCCAAGTTCTTTTTACAACAGTAGTTTACGTTCATCCGCACCAGTTGAACAGTTTCCTTTGCGGGTTTTATATATACATTCGCCAAATAGAGATTTATTAGAGAGTTTTTGCCAGACGGGAAATCCAGTGTCGTAGTTCGTAATCGTTGTCGGCATTATATGTCAAAAAAAACAACAACAAAAAAACGAGTAAATCAAGTGAGAAAAACGAGTTTTACGAGACGTATAATCAATAAATACGTAAAACTAGGAACTAGTTGGAAAGGAAAACTTCTAATTTATACCATTATAATATATACCATATAACTATATAATAATATTACGTAAACGCTTTTATTGGACACCTATGTATCTTTAACTACATTTTTGCGTTTATAAGGCTTACAAGATAGTAATAGTACTAATACTTGAAAGCTGTATCATACGAATATGTAGTACAGTACATCTTTATCTCCGAAAAAAAAATATAGCTCCCTAGATAGTATTAGATTGTAACCCGCAATTTCACTATAACATATATTAGGAATGGGAAATGTATGGCACTTATATTGCCCTGCAGATAAAGTTTATAATTGTTCGTGACAATGTAGCCTCAACATACACATAACCTCCAAATTCTAAAAAAATACTTTTATTCCTGACACATTTGAATTAACTCGAGTAAAAATTAACCAAAAAGTTTCTGCCACGTATTTGTACATTGGATATTGTATTTTCATTATTTCCATGCTTATTGTGTTTTTGTGTATTTATCGTATTTAGTGGTGGCAGCGAAAACTACGTAAAGTGTAAGCTATGAACTCATTTGTTCGCAAGCGGCAAAACACGTAGAAAGACAGGACCCGTCAATCGAAATCTCGTCATAGGATGTCGGCGCATGCGCAGTAAAATTCTCTCCAGTATTGTGGTGTTACGTCTTTAAAATTCACGACTTGCAAAAACTCTCTATTGTTTGATGATTTGTTTAAAAAACGGGTCGCTTTAAAAGGAACTTCCGCTCATTTGTCAGACTTAAAAGTTATTGTTCAGAAATGTATGATTGTCAATTAGTAATTTATTGTAATTGACAATTACAATAAATTGTTGCAATAAAAAGTAATAATAACAAATATTATATTTACTGTATTTGAAGTATTTTAAATACGTATGTATTTAGCTATTCAAAACCTAATGTAGTTTGAGTATGTATTTAAATACTTATTTACGATGTATTTTGGCGAAGTATTTAAATACTAAACTTAAAGTATTTTGCCCAACTCTGCATGCACTACATGCCCACACACATGTGGAGCGCCATGGGGGAGCTTAGAACATGTTCCGGCTGGGGTAGTGCCTGGAGAAGAACCCCCACCCCCACCTCCAGCAATGCCGGAGCGAGACAATTTTGGGCCCAGGGCACTGCTGAAACGTATCCTCCTTCCCCCCACCCGAAAAATGTGAAAGCATCATGTATCAAGCAACTATATGAGTTATTTTATTTCCACAAATAACAAAAATACGTTTAAGTTAGAAAAAGTTTCTGGAAGTACATTTTAAATAATAGTTATAAGTAAAAGTATAGTGATCGAAAGATTTAGTGATCAACTAATACGATTTCAAAGGTGAGCTTAAGATGCTAAAAAAATTGTTGTGCTTGTTGAGTGTTTAATAAAATCACTTGTTATATACATGAAATAATAAATATGAGTTTCATTATAATCTACTTCAATGTTAGCGTCATTTCATTCATTAAGTCCTATCTTATAAGTAATAACTATAATTCACTACAGTACCGGCAGCGTATAAGCGACTCGGACAGTTCGATATGCTGTTGCCAACTTATTACTACGCTCACGGCACCACCTACATGACAGATAAATTAAACCTAAAAAACATTATCACTTACTGACAGGCTATGACACGTCTTGATATCATGTTCATAACTTTCGCCAAAGCCGAACCTTATCGACTCCGCGAAATCGTGCGTGTAAAATGAGCGGCAACGCTGAGCACTGACTTTGAGAAAGTAAACAAATCCTTTGAAGCTGATTGCTCCAGAACAGATCACATGTCATACGCAACAGCATGTGGGAAGAGAACTGTCAGAGTCGCTTATACGCTGCCGGTATTGTATTTAAGTGAAAAATTAATTTAAAAAATCTTATGAAATATCAGATTACTGTACCACGACCTATAAAATTACGATATCGATTTTCCCGTGTTCTAATTCCTTTTTCAATTTTTTACTAATTTTTACTCTCTCGCTACCGCCACCGCGAAGTTATGGAACGCTGCACGAAAAAAAAAAGAATTTGCGGCAGAAAAACTTATTACAGGGCCCTGGTAACAAAAAATGGATAAATCCAGATGTTAAATTTAGAAAAAAAGTCCTCTATCATGTGGTGTAGGAAGAGTCCATGTTTCGTGAGTCCTTGATACCGAAAAATCCATTGACGGCAAAACGTTTGTCCGCCTGTCTGTGAACAACGCTAGGGGCTAAATCGTCCCGCCGATTTTCTCCAAAATTGATATTCCCCAATCGATCTGACTGATGGCGCAGCCCCTTGAATTAGAAACCGATATTTTAATTTGGGGGGGGGGTACATTACATGAAGCCCCGGAGATAAAAAACGGCTCTAATGCCTTTTAGTAAACCTTGTTATTGGATAGTTTAAGAGAATGGCGCAGGTGTCATGTTCGTTAAAAACCCTGATTTTTCAAAAAAAACGAAAAAAAAAAATCAAAGTTTTTGATGTAATGTAATGATGAAATGTATTATAATATTTTTTGTTAATGAAATGTGTTCATGATAAACACATAAAAATAATGTCATGTTCTATTTTTCAAAAGCTTGATTCTTTTCCTTTTTTGCGAAATTTTGTGTCAAACGTAGGCAATTTTTATTTTCTTAAAAAACAGTACACAATTTTTTGATTAAATTTAAACTTAGATGTTATAAAGGACGCTTAAGGGAATGGTGCATGGCTCACGTTCGTTGAATTGGTGATTTTTCGAAAATTTAAAAAAATCCAGAGTCTTCCTACAACAACGATTGCGAAGATACAATTTTGTTTAAATGGAATGTGCTCATCAAAAACAGATTTTCAAATAACGTCATGTTAAATTTTTGGAAAATATGGAGGAACACCGCTAGCTTCCGCTGTGTAGCATACACTACACTGACGGGTGCTACGACCGGCAACGTACCTGTGGTGTTGGAAGGCGCCGCTGGAGCGCGCGTCGGCCGCGTCGTCTTGCAGCAGGTGTTGGGCGGCGGCGACGCCCTCCCGGAGGCCCAGCACCAGCACCAGGTCCTCCAGCGGCACGTCGCCCGCGGCCGCCAGCCGCCGCGCGCGCTCCCGCCGCCCGCCCCCGGGCCCCGCCCCCGCCCCCGCCCCCGCCAGGCCCAGGCGCCGCGCCTCCGCCGACAGCAGCAGGGCGCGGAGCGCGCGCCAGCGCCCGCCCGACGCCGCCAGGCGCAGCGGCTCAGCGCGCGCCGGCTCCCACGCCCCGCCCACGCCCGCGCCCGCGCCCGCGCCACGCCCTGCAACACACACACGGATGGGGAGAGGCAGCAAATACCCTTGAGTTTAAATCACGGCTTTCTAAATCGCCAAATATTCTCCTTTTTATTAAGACTTCTTCAGGGCAATTTAGTGTAACGGATTCTTGATTCTAGTAACCACCCCTCTATGACATACAAACGTGGGTAAGCAGGATTGAACTTGCTAGACACAAGAATACGTTGCAATAAATTGCCCTGAAGAGGGATTAATAAAAAAGTCGAAACGTTGGCGATTAAAATAAGTTTATTTTCTCACGACCTAAACTAAAAAAAAACGAAACCTCAACGACGTAAACAAAAAAAAACAGTAGCGGTAACAAGAAAATAAAATATTCAGAAGCGATGGAATAATTTTTTTTATTTTGAAAATGTCTCAGGGACTTCATGTAAAGTACCGCCTCAAAATTAAAATATCGATTTCAAATCAAATTCAAAAGGTCCGCGACATCAGCCAGATTGGCTGAGGAATATCAATTTTGAAGGAAATAGGCTGAACAGTTTAGCTGCTAGCGTTGTTCACAGCGGACAGACGTTTTGTCCTCGTTCGATTTTTCGGTATCAAGGACCCACAGAAAATGGATTCTGGCTACCCCACGTGTTAGCAAAGTTTTTCTCTAAATTTAGCAACTGGATCAATTAACTTTTTAGTTACGAGGGCCCTGTAATAAGAGTTTTTTCTTCCAGCATTACACAACTTCCTCTCCACTCCGTAACAAGACAGTAAAAAGCAGACAATTAAATTTATTTTCTTGTGTCTGTATTTCTTCAATATACTATAATACTTTTGGTCTTTGATTTTTAAAGACAGAACATTTTGTATTGTGACTTGTGTATATGAACAACATATTCTTCTGGTTATAACTGATAATTGTTCAAATAATATATTTATTTATTTCAATTATGCCTGATGATGGAAACAAATAACTTCCGAAACGTTGCGCTATGTATTACGTAATAAATATTAATATGAAAAATGTTGTCTTAAAAAATGAAAGACCAAACTTATTATAGTATTGTGACGTCGTGGGAATACACAGCAATCACAGAAACGAGCTTCAAAGATATATATATATATATATATATATATATATATATATATATATACACACACAGGTTTATTCACAATATGAACAAGTAATTAATTAAACGTTGGTCATAGCTCTGATAGACTTTTACTCCCCCGATCGCAGGAGCGATCCTTAACAATACAATGTCAGACGAGTGGCCCGCGCCACTCCTCAGCGAGCCTACGCACACAGCATACAGCTCCGGCGACCTCAGTCACCCGTGAAAGCAGTGTTCCACCACGGCGTCCCATGGGAGCCTAGCTCGTCTCCGCACCGCCCTGGGCGCAAGTTTTGTGCGTTCGCAAGAGGTTCCCACTCTGCTCGAAAACCCGCCCCCGCGCTCTGCGTTCGCGCTTATATAGCTCCCAACAACGTGACCTGAAACGTCACCGTGGTTTTGCTCGCGGCCTTATTGCCGCGCTTATTGAAAAAACAGAAAAGAAAGTAGACTGACCGTTTGCTGCCTTGGGGGTGGCGGTGGCGGCGGCGATAGAGGGCAGCAGCAGCAGCAGGCAGGCGTCAGCGCCGCGCGCGTGCGGGGCGTGTGCGGGCACGGCGGCGGCGGCGGCGAGGGCGGTGCGGCCGGCGGCGTCGCGGGCGGCCGTGGGCGAGCGCAGCAGCGCGCGCGCCGCGGGCGACGCCAGCAGCAGGCGCAGCACGCGCGTGTCCCCGGCCGCCGCCGCCGCGTGCAGCGCCGACGCCCCCGACCCATCACGCGCGTCTGCGCGCGCGCCCGCCGCCAGCAGCGCCTGCAACCACCAACCCTGACGCAGGCGCTCACAAGGATACTCGGGCTTTTCTAAAGACAGCTCCACACATTCGGCATTCGCCGAGCAGCAAGCTAGTGCTCGCCCGATCCCGAGCAGCTGACGTGGTCGGCGAATGTTCGCGCCCTTTGATGTGTCCAAAAGACCAACACGCGGTGGGTAGGGTGAACCCCGAATGTTCGTCACTCGGCAAATAGTAAGCAACTCATCCACACTAATCGGGATTCGGCGAGCGGTTGCTCGGTGTTCGCCGAATAACGAATGTGTGGAGCCGCCTTAACGTGGCGGCTGAGGGTAGTCTCTCCAAGATGGAATTCGGCACGACTTTTTGAGACATTCTCAGTCCTACCGCTAGAGTCGCTTGATCTGCAGCACTCCTTGATCATGCAACATCTTGCGGCAGGACCAAGAAAGACGCAGAAAATCGTGCCGAATTCCATCTTGGAGATATTACTCGCGCAACTTTTTTTGAACGATGGATTGAGGAAATGCGGGCGGAGTGGTGGTATTACTTACAAAGTTGGTCACAAGAGAATTTACAGTAACGCCAACCTCTGAAAAACCAAAGTCAACCTGCTACGTGTGCGGCGAGATCATCGCTCTGGGTAGGCAACAGCAGGGACACTAGATAGGAGTTTTAGGTGCCTCCCTTGGAGGACCTGGACCTACCTCAGTCATTTCTTTAGATATTGATAATAAACCTGAAGGGAAGTTTTTTACTATGAAAGCATCTAGCTTTGACTAGCTTCTGTTTCGCGCCAACGAAGTTTTAATGCTTGGAATGTTGTTGTCATCAGTGAGCTTTTGCCTTCAACTGTTTATTGCTGAAGGGAGGTGGAAGCAAGGTCATCGTTCAAGAAAAGTTGCGCGAGTAGTACGCTTAGCTACCACGTTAGAAAAACCCAAGTATAGAAGTGTTTGTTGTTGTTGTTGTTGTTGTTGTTGTTGTTGTTGTTGTTGTTGTTGTCGTTTGTTTTTTTTTGTTTCTTTTTTTTTATTGTTTCTGTGTGGGCGCTTCGTACCTGCACGCAGGCGGCGTGGCCCCTCCCAGCGGCGGCCAGCAGAGGAGTGTGCCCGTGCGAGTCGCGGGCCTCCAGGAGCGGCGCCTGCGCACAAGGCAACCCGCTCTAAAATAATACACTTCTGCTCTTAAGAGCCATTTACATTGAAAACGTTCATGCAAACATGAGGTAATAAAAATTTACTATTAATATTAACTAGGACGTGCTTTTCATAATCACCATCAAACGTAAACCAAAATAATCGTCAATGTCGATACAATAAAATAGTCGGCTCAGAAATTCTATATACCATCAAACGACATCACAGTACAATAACTTGTTACAGTACAATTACGTCACTGTTCAAAACTTATTCTGCCACGACATGAAGTAAAATGAACACGATTACGTTCGATGATGTGAGGAATTATTTCGAATATTATGGGACCACAAATGACCCTGTGAAGCGTTTCATAAGAAATGAGGATAATTAGTTATGCTAATGTATGATCTTTTAAACTACGTCTGTCTATCGAAAATGTTAGAAGTTCTTTGGGATCACGCTGTTAACGGTAGTGTAGTTCTCAAATCACGTT
>BLKR01012778.1:0-16320 GCA_011170035.1 Teleogryllus occipitalis
CACTAGTAACCTGCACATGAATATGCTGTACAATCAACTTACGAAATGAAATCACCACACTCATCAGATCCTGTTTGATCTCTCCACAATACAATACTATTGGGGGATTCACACTCTCGCCACGATACCAACCCATGAATACTTAAAATTAACGTTTTTTGAATGATCGTGAGCAACGCCAGGAGATCACGGCGCTAAAGATGGCCCACATGGACAAAATGGACGAGCTGGAGCAATATCAGCGGAGAAATTCTCTCCGCTTTTTTGGAATCAGTGAGTCGAACAACGAAAGTACTGACACTAAAGTTATAGAGTTGGCTAAGGATATTGGTGTCAGTCTTACTCTTGATGACGTTGATAGGAGCCATAGAGTAGGACCTAAGACTGATGGCAAGTGCCGCCCTATTATAGTGAAATTAGTATCGTATAGGAAAAGGGCAGAAATTTTTAAAAATAAAAGAAAACTTGTAGGTAGTGGAAAAGTTATACGAGAGGACTTAACCTCACGTAGGTTAGAAATACTGAGAAAATGTATTGCAAAATTCCACCTTAAAAATGTATGGTCTTTTGATGGGGCAATATATGTAAATACCACACAAGGGAAAAAACGCATCACCAGAATGTGTGAAGTTGACTCGCTACCTGTAAATGGCGCGTAACTTTAGAATCTGTTTTCAGAAGTCTCTCTTAGATTATTGTTTATTATTTAATTTTTTACTTGTAATATTTTAATTTTATTTTCTTCCTGCCTGTAAAGTACACACTTTCAAATACCATGTCAGAAATTTGGCAACCTGTAGATGACGAAGTCTTGCCGGAAACCGCGCCCCTGGACATACCTGCCTGGGACATTGGCCCCAGTCCGGCGTTAAGCTTGCTACCTACCCCTCGAAGCCCTGCTACACTCTCTGATCTCAACGCGTCCATTTCGCACTTTCCTCGTGACTTGTCTGTCTTTCACATTAACGCTCAATCTCTAAAGAAACATCACTCAGAAATTTTTCATGTTCTCTCTGAAGCTAGCGCACACGTATTATTAATTAGTGAAACTTGGTTGAAATCTACTGCGCCGTCTGATCTTGTGTCGATCCCTAAATATAAACTCATACGAAATGATAGAAATATAATAAAAATTAATTTAAAAGAGAAATCCGGTGGGGGTGTTGCTATGTTTGTGCGTGATGATATAAATTGTAAAATAATAAAAACATCTACTAGTAACTCACCGAACTTGGAATACATGTTTGTTGATATGGTGATTGGGGGAAAACATTTACTTGTCGGGGTTGTATATTGGCCTCCTAATACGGGACTGTTGTCAGAATTAGAGGAATCACTTTCAGAATTCACAGATAAGTATCAAGATATTATTATAATGGGGGATTTTAATTGTGACTTAAAAAATCCCATCACAAAATCTGCCACTAACTTTATTCATACTTTCAATTCGTATAATTTGCAAATATTAAATCTGAATCCTACTCATAGCTCATCTAAAGCGGAATCGTGGATTGATCACTTGATTGTTTCTGATATTTCCAAAGTATTACTATATGGTCAAGTTCCTGTTCCGGGTATTTCAAACCATGATTTACTCTTTGTTGTATACTCGGCTAAATGTACTAAATACAAAAACAAAACAATCAATTACCGTGATTACAAAAACTTAGATTTTACAGCATTTCAAGTAGACAGTGAACATGCACCTTGGCACCAAGTTTACCAACAATATTCATTAGACTCGAAAGTAAATATGTTTAATGGAATCATAACAAACCTTTTCAACAAGCACGCTCCATGGAAAACTTCTCGTGTCACGCGGCCTGCTGCTCCATGGCTTACAAATGAGATAAAAGTTCATATGAAAGTTAGAAATTCCGCATATAACCGTTTTAAAATTACTAAAACCGATGAAAATGAAAAGGAGTATAAAAAACTTAGAAATTTCGTAAAACAACAAGTCAGAAACGCTAAGATTCGTTATTATCATAATCTTTTCCAAACAAATTCCAGTACGAAGGGAGTATGGGACACCTTGAAAAACTTAGGAATTTGCAAACGTAAGTCAAATGACAGTTCATTAGAAATTCCCCTAGATGACCTAAATGACTATTTTGCTTCCGCTACACATACAATAGACCCTATTATTAAAGAAAAGACACTTCACTGTCTGGAATCACATGCACCTCGCTGTGACGACAGTTTCTATTTCAACAATGTTGACTGCCAAGAAGTCGAAAAAATAGTGAAGGCACTCAAATCAAATTCAAAAGGCTCGGACGATATAACAGCAAAGCAATTAAAATTGGTTTTAAAAGACGCTCTTCCAGCGCTTACTCACATAATAAACTTTTCTTTAACAACCGGATATTTTCCCCAATTGTGGAAACTAGCTTACATTCGTCCCCTCCCGAAATGTTTAAATTCGTTAAATCTTTGTGATTATCGACCTATCAGCATATTACCAACATTATCCAAAGTCCTCGAAAAAGTTGTACGTCAACAAATAAACAAGTATCTCGCCATAAATGATATTCTCAATAATTTTCAATCTGGTTTTAGGGAAGGTAGAAGTACGCAAACGGCTTTGCTACGAGTCACCGAAGACATTCGTCAATCTCTGGATGAAGGCAATATAACAACGCTACGCTTTTAGATTTTAGCAAGGCCTTTGATTCAGTAGACCATGACGTGCTTCTGGCAAAATGTAAATGTCTCGGTTTTTCTGATTCTACCTTATCGTGGATTTCAAGTTATTTTAGTAATAGACAACAGGTCGTAGTTGTAGAAAATACTTTCTCGTCACCTAAACCAGTTTCACGTGGAGTGCCACAGGGCTCCGTACTTGGTCCACTTTTCTTTCTTATCTATGTAAATGATATACCGTCGGTGCTATCAAGATGCAATCATCATATGTACGCAGATGACTTACAGATCTACGTCAGTGGAAAACCTTCTGAAGTGGCTCATTTAATTAGTAAAACAAATCAGGATTTAGCCTCTTTACATGAATGGTCAGTGAGAAATGGCCTTAAGCTAAATCCATTAAAATCTCAATCAATTATAATTGGCTCCTGTTGGTCCCATAAAGCACTTAAAAATCTAAATATTCCTCATATCGTACTGGATAACACTACTGTTCCTCTATGCTCAGAAGTTAAAAATCTCGGTCTGACGATCGATAAATTCCTAAATTGGGAACCTCATGTTCGGGAGACTTGCCGCAAAGTGTATGCTTCAATGTACTCACTCAAATGTGCTTACAAATGCCTTCCACCAAAAACCAAAGAACTACTAGTAAAATCCCTCTTGCTCCCTCTGCTTGATTACGGTGACATTGTGTACGGTAACATAAAGAAATCAACTGCTGACACTCTCCAAAGAGTTCAAAATGCATGTGTTAGGTTTCAATATAATATCAGAAAGTATGATCATATATCGGGATACTTCAAAGCTAATAACATACTAAACTTGAAAGACCGACGCATGTTTCATAGTTTGTGCCTGTTCTACAAATTATTAAATACGGGTGTACCTACTTACCTCTCTCATAAAATTTCTTACCTTAAAACAAGAAGATTCGAGAAATCTTTGCTATGCAATATTCCTAAAAGCAACACTAACTTTTACAATAAATCTTACTTAGTAGCAACGACTAGAGAGTGGAATAGCCTTCCAGGAAATGTTAGGAAATGTAAAACACTGCGATCATTCAAAAAACATTTAAATAATCTTTTTCTGAGCTGATATTGTATGATGTGAAAGTGTGTACTAAATGTGTTTAAAATTGTAAGGTAAACGTAATATTTTATATCGCTTTTTAACAGTTTTCTCCATTTCTTGTATTTTCTTAAGTTAGTTTTTAAGTGAGCTCAAAATTGTAAGTTAAATGTAATCCTTATAGGGCTTTTTAACAGTTTTGTTCTTTTCTTTGTTTTCTTAAGTTAGTTCTTAATTTAGTTAACAATAGTATAATTAGTCTAAATTAAGTCTATTATAGGGTTAGAAGGTTTTTTGTATTATGTTCTAGTAACGTCTACTTCATTATTGTTTAATTTTGTCATGGCTCTGACTGAATGCGTCTTTTCCCTTAGTACATGATGTTGAAACCTAAAATCGGCCCTAAGCCGTCGTCCTGGCCGGGTGGTTGTGTGCATTCTCATATTGTTTTTTATGACTCATGAATGTATTTGAGATTTTTTGTTAACATTTGATACGTATTACTAAATTAATATCTCTCAGAATTTATATTCGGGCACGCCTTTAGAGTTATCCAGAGTCAGTAATGTTTGTTTTTAAAATTATCTTAAATATATTATTTTGTTGCTCAATATTGAAGAGCATGCACACTGCCTTTGTTTTCCCTGGTTTTCCCCGGTCGCTTAAGGCAAATGCTGGGACGTTGTATTCTTGTCGCGTTTGTGAGCCCAGGGGCATGACATATGTAAGCTGAATTATTTACTTATTACTAAATATTATTATTTATTTGTTTTTATTTACTAAATGTATCTCAATTCTTATCTATAAATTTATGTATTACGTGGTTAGGCGGAAGAGCGGGCCTGATGGCCCGAGTCACGCCACATAAATAAAGTCATTATTATTATTATTATTATTATTATTATTATTATTATTATTATTATTATTATTATTATTATTATTATTATTATCGTGTTTAATTAACACAAAGCTAAATAATGTAGGAGAAAAAAGTGAACATTCTCAATATTATACTTAATGATTTAGCGACATAGGAATTCTAATGATGAAATTTGGAATAAATAAATGTTTTACTTGTGATGTTAGCGTCACTTGAAGTTGCTCAATGACATCTAGCGGTCATTTCTGGAAGTTTCACGCAAGCTTGTGGTGAAGAGAGCGCCTGCCGGCAAGAGTTTAAATTACTTATAGACTTGTATAAGTTAAGGCCGGCCTAAACTTCTGCCCAAACACCGAGCCAGACTACTCAATGCGCATGCGCGCTCAGTTCCACGTGCCCCGTCCCTGGCCTACAGCTATCTTACGCAGAGAGTATACTAATAGAGACGGCACTCAATGTTAATCCCATCGCTCTTATTCAAATTTCTAATTTTCATGGAGGGGGAAGCAGCCATCTCAGACCAATGATGTATAAGTCATATACATCATTGTCTTAGACCCAGTTTGAGCCAATAGCGTCGAAGGGCGTTCTGCCAATGGAGGTGGCGTGTAATGACGACCGGGAAATTTAAAATGAAGTTCTTTTCAAAATGGCGTCAAATTAATTCATTATTTTTATGTAAAATAAATACGCTAGGCAATTTAGAAGACTAAAATATTAGGATTTGGAATCCTAAGTCACTGAATGGAATTGTTGTCCAGGGAGTGCAAAATAAAGTTATTTCATAAACACAATATTTATTCCTAAATTATTTAAATAGTCATACACAATATAAACAATAATACGCATAATACAATTTTTTACAAAATAAATGTAAGCAAGTGATCAGACATATAGATTATTTTACTTTGCCATTGACTAAATATTGAAACCATGAATTTAGGCAATTGTCCAAATATAACCATTACTTCTTTAATATTGCATCATTATTAAAATGACATTCCAGCTATCAACACCTGTCAAATTTCAGCATATTATCAAAATTGCTACTAAGGTACAATACAAATGAATATTATTGATAAGTTTTGTAAATAAACAAGAAACTTGCATCTGCACAAACAGTCCACAAAATCTATCTTTTTTTGCTTGCTTTCTTCAAAAAAGCAATATTTCACATTAAACTGCATTACAAGAAACATGTTTTACCTCCTACCTAGTACAAGCGATGAACTAAGTAAAAAAAATACGTGATTCTATTCCAACTTCATTCATCTCAAAGAGTTTTTGGACCTAGTAGGTTTCACTAATATTCCGATATCACAGGCTACATATTTGTCCAAAAGCATGGCTAGTGGCTCAATGGACCGTGGATGAAAATCCAAAGGCCGATAATACATACAGAATTACTCAACATTTGATACAGGTATTGAACAGTTTTTCATTTACTAAAAAATATTTTCATGTTTTTCCCAATCATGTTATGTGACAAAACGCACACAATTTCTGCAAAACAATATAACTAAATAAAAGCACTTATCATACACAGGAGATTATACCCAACAGACATCTCAAGAACCATCAGAAATATGTTTAGAAAATAGCTAATGCTTCATGGTAAAAATGCCAAACTGTTACACAAAGACTTATACATAGTTCACAAGACAGAAAGTGGGCCAAAAGAACCTGAGATAAAAATTTACTGCTACAGAAACACCAAATGATTATCCCTCAAAAATACAATTTTTTATTTATTAAATTGAATCCCAAAAAACTTCAATGTCTACAAGCAAGTGGTCCTGTAGTTTGGATTTACTAAATTACATACAGTAACTGGAAGTGCTACAGAATAGCACAGACTTTCTCGAAGTTAAGTTTTCTAATTTCCTTTGGTGCGGACCGGCTCTATGGTCTTCCCTCATTCTCTTGCCAGCTGGCATCTATGATGCCCAAAATACATTTTTTTGTAATTTTCTCAACTCTTTGATTACCAAATAGTAGAACCGAAATATTATTTTATGAGTATTAAAGAACCTAACCTTGTCTTAAATAGCAAGTTCATTGAAAAATTTGAAGCTGTTTTAAAAAAATGACTGATTAGTTAAGCGTTATTGTAAATGCGAAATTGAAGCTCTTTTTCTCCAGATTCTACTTGAGTTTTCGAAAAACTTCATTTGAAGTAATTTGAAGAACTTCCACTCACAAATTCAATAATATATCCATTGAAATGTGCATATTACTGGCATGAGATATTGAAGAAGAAAAAAAACACAAAAAAACATTTGTGCAATTTTTGAGAAAACAAAAGAATACTCAAAAATGAACATTAATCATATTAAAGTGTCATTACCACTATCCGTTGAAATAATTTAAAGAAAGAAATTGAAGCCACCTTTGAGAAAATGGCGTTTGAGCTATTCTGAAAATGAGTAATTTTGACCTCATTTGAACAAAAAAATGTTGAGTTTTCGAGAAACTTTACTTCACATTATTTAAAGCGCATGTACTCATAAATATAACACCGTGCAGAAATCGCATTTAAAGTATTACCGACATGAAAGACAAGTCACAGAAATTACATTGCTGTAATTTTTGAAAAAATAAAATAAAATAATATGGCAATATGGCATTTGTCATCATATAGGGTTCATTTAGCACTAACCATACCTAAAATAAAAAAAAATGGAGCCGTTTTCGAGAAAATCTTCTTTTTGTAATTTTTTAAAATTGCAAATAGTTCACCCACAATTGCACAAAAACTACTAAAATTTACAAAAAAATCTTCACACGTTAAATGAAGAACTATTTATGCACAAAAAATTTAATTCGAATGAAAAGTCTATCTTCAATATTGTAATTGTAAGGATAAAAACGCCTACTTTTACAATTTCTGAAAATTCAGAGTTAATCCTTCCGACAATGTCCCTTTCCACAACTTCTTCACCAGGTGGAGAAGGGCCTGCAATGCAAAGAGACATGGTATCATTGACACACAAAACAACACGCGATCATTTATCTTCATTCAACAACGCATTGGCACTCACCAGAACATTCGGGGAACTCAGGAGAAATGTTGCCCACTACATGCAGTGCAGGTAGAGCAGATCCTGCAAAAGAAATAAGGATGTTTAATTAAATTAAAAAAGAAAAAAGTTTTCTTATTACCCCTTCTAGTGCTCAAAAAAAAAAAGAGAATAATAATAGAAACGTACGCCTTTCATGTGGTAAGCCTTCTATAAATAACCTGAGTGCTCCCTCCGGCAACTCAGGACGCACATCAGCAAAAATTACTGGTTCTGCATTATGTGCTAGTCTGCCTGCTGCAGTGAACATTTCCGGCGTGAAGTGCTCCATGCATAGATACCTTAACCTTGTGAGAAATTCCTAAGGGCAAAATTGGGTCAATTGCCTTTAGCCATTTCATACACCTGTAATAAAATTAGTAATGTATTATTGAGCTATTATAGTTATATCAAAATCACCTTAATGTTATTATAGCTATTATAACTTATCAATTCCATGATTATTAAAGCAACCAGTGTTTTCATGACTTTACTACATTGGATGTTCATAATAATTGTGTTTACAATAACCTGACATATAATTACATTATTTAAATTAATTTCATGTACTATTTAGTGACATAGTTAATTTACTATATCACTAAATAGTACATGAAATAATTTTTATGGAACCATGCTAAGCATTTCATATCGCTTACCTTTCAGGATCTGTTGGAAACCTGAAGAATTGCCGTCCACTCCTTATGTTTTTGTTGTTTGGACAATTGGGTACCCAACAACACCTAAATTGAGGCATTTCGAGTTTACAGCACAGAACATCGTCTCAGAAACACTCAAACGCAAAAACGATCACAGGACACCGTTACGTTTATGCACAAAGCAGTGCTTGAAAGCACGTGAATAATTGCCGGGTGCGGCCTGTAGATTTCGCGCACAGCGCCTTTGCGCCCTTCGACGCTATTGGCCCAACACGGGTCTATGATGGCGGAATTCAAATTCAAATAAGAACAGGCTCCGGCCTATCTAGTGGCAGAGGACTGATCTTACGGTGTTCGGCGGACGAGATTCAGCCTCACCCGTAGCACCGGGCGGCGCGGCGGCGGAGACACATCATATTGAATATGCATAGGAACAGAAAAATTAACTTGGTGCGTGTACGTACCGCATTAATTAGCAAAAAACGACATTATGAATTTACAAGGTTATTTTTGTTTAGTGAAGAGATTTCTCGCCTCCTTCAAGATTCTTAGGGATAGCTCAACTTACTCTGCCTACCCTGACGCTTCGCCACTGATGTTTTTTCAATGATAGTTAGTCATCAAATAGTATGCCAAAATATTTCAATTGATTTACCTGTTCTAATTTGTGATTTTCGAGTAAGACAGAGATTTCTTTCTTTTTGTGCGTTTTAGGAGTGGACAGTCAGCGGTGTAGGCGAGTTGGTCCTGTTGTCAGTTGGCGCACTTCAAGTGAGTATTGTTGCCGAGGAGTGATGGTTTTCATTGCATTTTGAACAAATGGTAGGTAGGTGTCAGTAGTGTTGGACATGGAAGAACATTTGACATCTCTCGCGACTAGGAATTCCGTCTTCAACTGTTACTTTGTAATGCAGTATGTGTTGTAATATTTTATTGTAGTCCTGTATCTGTTTACTTTAACTACTAATAACGTACGTTCCTATCCTGTGAGGCTTGGCTTCGTTGCTTCTTTTCATTTCTAAGAGGTGGTGGATTTGAAAGTTGTACTGAAGCAAGTCACGATATTTAAAGAGGAGTGTTGGAGGACAGTCCATTACTATCGATTTGTCTCGTCTTTCTTCGGTCGTTTTGTGATGGTGATAAAACAAGTTTGTTAAGAAGCACTTTGTTCTGAGGGCTGTGGTAAGTTCTGTATTCTAGGTTTTCAGTAAATCTTATGAGGCTATTGTGTTTTGCTTTGAATAATCAAGTCTTTCCTAGTTCTCCCAGGGAAGAGTATGTTGGGAGTTACTTTTTGAAGGTCAGTCAGAACTTGTAACGTTTGTCAGCCCAGCATTGTCAATGTGGGTAGATTCGATTGGTAATAGAGACTTTTATCGCAGAGAGAGAGAGAATTGCATAAAGATCTTACATATGGGGGGTTCTTATATTGACATTAGAAATAACATTGATTCTATCTACTAGACAGAATTAAATGTGTATTCCGTTGAAAATGTTTTCGAAATTTCTGTTGTATATTTTACTTCGCTAAAAGTGGTATTACTTTGCATCTACAGGCTTCCAACAAAGAGAGCTAAGAGGAGGAGGATTGTCCGTATTGTGTCGTTCATATCGTTGTCTGATGGGAGTGGAGTGTTTGCATACTCCTTCCCAGTGACCATGGTTTCAACCATTAGCAACAACCTTCGGCTGTTGCATTAGCTTTAGAAGCTGGTAAACCATCACAACAAACTGTTGTAGCCAAGAGTAGGTAAACCGTTAGTAGTGGTCTTTGGGTAAGCCGTTACAGCGCTCTGATGGGGCACTGTAAGGCCTGTTGAACAACTAATGGCAAGTTCGAAGCGAGTCTATCCGCACGCCATGACAGTACGCACAACGCTTGAGGTGGATGGTACATGATTGCCTGACCCTGTGGAGGGTCTCTTCAATCTTGGTTAGTTGTAGGGGTGTCTGGTCCAATTGTATTTCGACCCCACTCCCCCGTACAGGGACGGGGATCGGGAGTATTGGTTTGTGGAGGAAACGTTATTTTGTTAAGATGAAGATGGGTTGTTTTGTTGAAGGTGTTCCTGGGCGACGGGAAAGACGGGGAAGGATGAGGATTGGTGAGATTGGAAGGAACGGGCAGGGAAGGGGATAGGGATTGGGGCGTTTAGGAAGATCTATGAATTGTTGCTATTGAATTGTAGGTGGTTGTCGTTACGACTCTGTCATCTGGTGGTTTTCATCGTCTTCGGTGTAGTCACGTCTGTCTGTCTGTCTGTCTGCCCTCTGCTTCAAGTGATGGGGGAGGAAGTTGTAGAATGTCGAGCGGGTGCATTTTGTGCGTGTGTCTAGGCGGGTTACGGAGGATATGGTGATGTGGTGGGATGAGTTTTCGGAAGAGGGGATTGTTAATGAACTTGCGGATATGCTCTATGGAGGTAAGTGGAGGTAAGTGAGGATGTGGGGGATTTTGTGTGAATTACGCAAGTCACTGAAGCGGGTGTATCTTGGTGGTTCGGAGGGTGTAGTTTTCTGCACGGGTAAATTTGAGGTGATTAAGATAGATTGTGTTAAACCAAGTGAGGTGGGCGTAGGATAGGATGGGACGGATATAGGTATAGTAGATGTGGATTTTCTTTTTTATGGGAAGGGATGGATGTGTTAGGATGGGGCATAGGGCGCCGGTGATACGGGTTGCTTTAGTAGTGATCTGTTGGATGTGGTGGGACCAGGAGAGGCGGTAGGAGAGGGTAAGGCCGAGGTATTTCAATCCTTGGGTCCAAGGGATAGCGGTGTTGTCAATAGAAATGGGAGGGGGGTTGGATGGATGCCGTTTGAAGGAAAATAGGATGACCTGGGATTTGGAGGGGTTAATGGTAATATTGTTTTGGGAGGCCCAGGGGTTAAAAGAATCTGCAGCTTGTTGAAGTCTGAATAGGGAACGTTGTAAAGAGTGGAAGGATACTAGGAGAGCAAGGTTATCGGCGTATGGGAAGGTTTGTACTCCAGGGGTGGGTGGGATGTCGTTGAGGTAAATAGACACGACAGTGCGTAGCAATTGAACAAAAACATACCATTTGCTCACACTAATATAACTGAGTAAGAAGAGCGAGGGTTGAGATATTTTATAGAAATATTGCATACCGCTTTGAGCGCCATCTATCGAATCGAAAATTGTCCTCCTGAAGTAACTTCCGATCAGCTGACCGTTGACTCTTTTTTGTAAAAACAATAAACTGATACTTCACAATTAAAAGTTTTCAATTTATTTCAATTAGATTGCAAATCATCTTGCATTTGATTGCACTGTATTAATTTAAAAATTTTCCGCTTAACCTACTTCAGCCTTGAACTATCGCCCGTTGATGGTGCGTCATTTGCATCCTATTACTGTAGCAACTCTCATGTTTTGTATAGTTTAACTTTCTTTTTACAAAAAGGAGCAGGGATGAAGAATGAGTGTAGACAGGGAACAATTATATAATTTATTAATGTCACGGATGTAGATTACAAACCTTTGAAATAAACTTAATATTTAATGTGTTTTGGTAACCATCTATTTTTCATTTAAAGAAAATTAGTTTTTACGAAACAAGATGTAGGCATTCCAGTATAAAAAGTGGATTTGTGAAACAGTTGATTTTCTTTGTTTGAAACATCAGCATCATTCCGCAAACAACAGATAATGGAGCTTGGATAAAGTCATCCAGGCAATCGTGGCATAAAACAATGTCTTGAGGGTCAGATGAATAAAACGTTTCCTGTGCAAAGATAATGAAATTAGTAGTAACAATTGCAATATTCTTAAAAGTACCACATCATTATTGTCAAACATAGTATAATTCTTCAGTTTTTATTCATTTTTTGCGCAATAAATGAGAATAGAAGGGAAACAGAAAAATAGGATTCTTTTGAACTTCATTGAAAACGGGTTAGCCCGTCAAAATGATGGGATGATATTAAACTCCTACATTAATAATTCATTAAAATCAATAGTACAACACAATTAAATTCCTTTAATACGAAATTAAAGCCTTCCATGGCAACAGGAGTCAGCAGAGATATTTTTTTCCATAACGTGGGTGCATTGGACATCTTTGCTTGTCGTGAGCACACATTGTAATATGTCGCATAGGTCGTGTCATGTAATCGTTTTTACATTGTTTGATAAGTCCATACTTATTTGGTCTGGTTGAAATAAAGTTTACTTACCGGGAACCGATGCCATTTTTGCTCCATCTCTTTCACAGTTCATACCTTATAGATTTTAAAATGATGTGTGAATTGATTTAGACAAGGTAACAGAGCTAGTGTATTTTTGTAAGCATGTACAACAAATGCCCGAATGTGTGTGTGGAAAGGCACAATATTTCCAAATCATACTTCAATTACGTAAGATTGGGCACAGTGACGCACGATTTTCGAGTCCCGTTTCGAAGAGCCTTCGACCTTCGGCCCTCGCGAGTAACAAAATAAACATGAGTCTGTTCAACGCATTTCCAAAATAACTCTGAGTCTGTGGCCTTCGGGATTTACGTAAAATTTTGTATTTCTAAAACAGGCTCGCAAGGGAAAAACAAGTTTTTGTTCCGGCACCATTCTGAATATTTTTATACAATTTATACCAACTTCAATTTATCGCCTTTGTTGTACTGCACCTCAATCGCCATACAGTTAACAAAACGACACACGTAAACTTACAATTTTTAGATTGGAAACAGACCAACAAATGAAGTACGCATTACGCGTAGATTCCCCTTAAGTTAGGGTGACCTGACGTCCAGTTTTTAACGGGAATGTCCTTTTTTACATTCACGTATACGTACGTATATACGAAGTAATGTACGTAGTATAGAGAAAATTATGAAATGCTGCGTGAAAAAACGGCGAATTTTTGACAAAAATATCATTGCCGGGCCATGAAAACAAGAAAGTGGATAAATCCAGACGCTAAATTAAGAAAAAATCCTCTAACACGTGGTATAACCAGAATCCGTGTTTTGTGGATCCTTGATGCCGAAAAAACAATTGAAAGCAAAACGTCCGTCCGTCCGTCTGCCGTATGTGAACAAACCTAGCGCCTAAACCACACGTACGATCTTTTCCAAATTGAAGAACCCCCTGTCCACCTGGCTCTAGTTGAAGCTTTGAAATTTTGAAAAACATTCTTTAAAAATTGTAAGAATAGAGAAAATACATTCATAAAGGTGAAATTTGTCTGATTTATTGGTTAGCTCTTAATTTTCGACAATTTCAAAAGTTTGATTCTTTTAGGCGTCTTCCTACAACTACAAAATTCAAGGTAGGGATTTTTTCTTCAAATAAAATTTGATGTTCATTATTAGTTCTTTTATTAAGGTAATGTCCATTTTTGTGAAAATGAACTCAATTCCGCATTTTCTCAAACGACATATTCTCAAAAATCGTTCTAAACGTTTCCTCAATTTTTTCCAACGGATAGTTCCAAATGCGCTGTTTAATATGACGTTAAGTTCATTTGGTGTACTCTTTTGTTGTTGTTTTTAAATTACATAAACGTATTTCTTTTGAAAAATTTCTCACGCTGTTAATATGCGTATTTACAGTGATTTGTAAACAGTATGGAATTTATATGTGGAAGTGGTTCAAATGACGTCAAATGAATTGTGTCGAAAGCAATATAATTGAAAGATGATTTATTAATACGGAACTAAAGTTCATTAATTTAATAATGTATCTTATTAGCCCGACTTAATAGTTTAATAATGTATCAAAATATAGAAAAAAGTAAATCGTTTATGATATAAATTTGAAGATCCGCGAAATGAAAAATTTTTAAAAAACTTGTCCCAACATTGGGGGGGGGGCAGTGGCCCCCTCCTGCACCCCCTGAATCCAGCCTCTGCGCACATGGTAATCCAGCTATCCTAAGTACTCTCGTAAGTACTCTATGGAAAATAATAAAATTAATGAAAAGCGGAAAATCTTAAGGCCCAGATTCTATTTCCACGGACATCATTAAATTAGGTGGAGAGGTTATTTTACCGTCCTTAATTAGGTTATTTAGTGTTTCTATTAATAACGCTTGCGTACCGAAAGGTTGGAACTTAGCACTCGTAGTACCTGTTTTTAAAAGCGGCGATAAAACAGTACTTAGCAACTATAGACAGGTAAGTCTCATATCAGTCGTATGCAAACTCATGGAACTACTAATTACTAACTACATCCGGAAAGAAGGGGAGGGTAAAGAATGGCTGTATCAAGATCAGCACGGTTACAGGAACGGTTTCTCTTGCAAAAATCAGCATCTCGCTTCTACAGGACCTATCCGACCTATCCTATCCGACGAAATCGATAAAGGTTGAAGGGTAGACGCGATAGTAATAGATTTTGCCAAAGTCTTTGATGTTGTTCCACACGATTGTCTCGTAAACAAATTAAAAGATTCGGGTACAGACACTAAGGTGGTGGCTTGGATAAACGAAATATTACGTGATAGGAAACAGAAGGTTGGAATCGGAAGATATCTATCAACCACCGCAAATGTTACGTCAGGGATTCCACAAGGAAGTTTCATTGGACCTCTCATGTTTCTTGCTTCGTGAATGACTTGCCACATAATTTAGCTTCAAATGTAAGACTCTTTGCTGATGACTATATCATCTGTAGGGTTATCAAATCAGAGGAGGACGTAGATATTTTGCAGGGAGACACAGGCAAATTACAATCCTGGGCAAAAACAAACGGCATGGAAATAAATAGTTCAAAGAGTAAAGCCATCCCGTTTGGTAGGGATCGAAGTTATGGTGAAACTATGTACGAATTGAACAGCATTGTCATATGTACAGTCACATCTTGCAAATATTTAGGAATGCAATTAGACAGCAAATTGAGCTGCGAAAATCATGTAAATTTCGTTGTGGGGAAAGCCTACATTTCGGTATCCTAAAGAGTACAGTGTGAGGTAAAGAATTAGCTTATACGTCACTAGTGCGACCCGTATTAGAATATGACGTGGTATGTTGGGACCCGTACAGAAAATCGCAGCAAGGTAATCTAGAAAGGTCCAGCGCAGAGCACCGAAATTTACTTTCAAGGGTTCAAAAAATAGAGGTGCATGGGAATCACTCGAAAAGAGGCGGATTGAGTTGCGACTCTATGCTACGTACAAAGCATACACAGGCTATCCTGCTTGGAATGAAATCCACCATCGTCTAGGAAAACCTATAGCGGATCACGTGCAGAAAAGTAAGACAAGAATACAAAAAACGGACGTCGGGAAATTTTCATTTACAAACCGAACCATTAGAGTCTGGAACAGTTTGCCCGCGACAACCTTAGAACCCTTAGAAGCTTGAGCAAGTTTAAAAATAAATTAGTTTTCTAGCTAATTATAATTTAGGTTAATGTATCAGTGTTAAGTTTCTACTGTTAAATGGGTAGTATTTTCTAATAAGTTATTCAATTATTAGTATTAATAGCAGTTGTATTATTATTATTATTATTATTATTATTATTATTATTATTATTATTATTATTATTATTATTAATATTATCATAATCATCTTATTACTATTTATGTAGTGTAGTGTAGTGCAGTGTAGTGCAGCGCAGTGTAGTGTTATGAAGTGGAGTGAAATGGAGGGAGAGGAATGCGAAATACTTGCGTCACAGTTAAGTGTTGTGCAGTGCAGTGAAATGAAGTGGAGTAAGGCTTGCGCGTTGATATTAGGTACTATTTATTATTATTATTATTATTATTATTATTATTATTATTATTATTATTATTATTAATATTATCATAATCATCTTATTACTATTTATGTAGTGTAGTGTAGTGCAGTGTAGTGCAGCGCAGTGTAGTGTTATGAAGTGGAGTGAAGTGGAGGGAGAGGAATGCGAAATACTTGCGTCACAGTTAAGTGTTGTGCAGTGCAGTGAAATGAAGTGGAGTAAGGCTTGCGCGTTGATATTAGGTACTATTTATTATTATTATTATTATTATTATTATTATTATTATTATTATTATTATTATTAT
>BLKR01012779.1:0-16290 GCA_011170035.1 Teleogryllus occipitalis
ATAGTGAAGCTACATTTTCCTCCCCCTCATGCCCCTTTCCCCAAAACAAAAATTTGTAAGATCGATTGGACTAAGTTTAAATCAGAATTAAATTCAGTAATACCCAAAATAAAAATACAACAAACCGCGCTCGAGATTGATCAATCAGTTTCCTTTTTCAATTCTATCATCCAAACGGCAACCCAAAATTCGGAAGTCAAAACAAATGATAGGAAGCAAACAAATTACACCAACCTCCCCCCGGAAATATTGAAAATCATAAACATTAAAAATCAAACCAGAAGATTATGGATTCGCTCCAAAAATAATAGTGTCAAACACGAGCTAAACATTATCAGGAATATCTTGAAAAAAGCATTAATAAATCATAAAAATAAGCAATATCATCAACTTATCCAGTCTCTCAGTACTCAAAACAACACAATTTGGCAATTCACAAAAAAGATACTCAAGAAAAAAATTATAATTCCTCCAATCAAATTAGCAACAACAAGTGCATACACCCCCTTCCAAAAAGCAGAAAATTTCGCCAACTATTTTTCGTCCACTTTTACCACCAACACCACACAATACCATCCATCTCATCAATTAATTAATAATGCATTTATTACTCCCACTTACGGACCAAACCCAAGAATTAAATTAATATCACCCAAAGAAATAAAAAATATCATATCCAAACTGCCAATTAAAAAATCTCCAGGATACGATAGAATAAGTAATACAATAGTCAAACACTTTCCTCCATCTGCACTGGCCTTCATCACAAACATTTATAATTCGTGTCTCAGAATCGGATATTTTCCTCTAACTTGGAAGCACGCGGTCATCATACCGATTCCCAAACCAAACAAGAACCCCTCATTAGTTGAAAGTTACCGTCCTATTAGTTTGCTCCCTACCTTTGCGAAAATATTGGAAAAAACTATCCTTACGCGCTTAAAAGCATTTTTGATTCAGACTAATGCAATTCCCAAACAGCAATTTGGATTCACCGAGAAAATCTCTACCAGTCATCAACTTCTACGGCTAACAGAATATATCCACACAGGCTTTCAAAATAAAAAGCACACAGTCGGGATTTTTATTGACATCACCCAGGCCTATGATAGAGTATGGCACAAAGCAATGATTTACAAACTAAAAAAGATAGGTACCCCATATTATCTCACACAAATAATATCCTCCTACCTTGAAAATAGAACGTTTTCAGTCACCGTCAACAATCATCATTCAAATCCAAGACAAATAAGTGCTGGTTTACCACAGGGATCGCCACTCTCCCCTACACTTTTCAATTTATATGTATCCGACCTCCCGAAATTAGAAAACATACAAACAGCCCAATTCGCGGATGATACTGCAATTTTCCTTGCCGGTAATTCATTAGTAAATATCAGAAATTCTCTTCAGCTGTATCTCAATCTCATAGACAGTTGGGCAGCATATTTAAAAATAAAACTGAATCCTACCAAAACAGCCATTAAAATATTCACCTTAAGACCCTATACACCTCCAGCACCGCTCACAATAAATAATGAACCCATTAACTGGCTCCCTCCAAATAGTACCGTCAAATATCTCGGTCTAAACATGGATACCAAGCTGAACTGGAACCAACACATCAATAGTAAAATACAGCAGGCAAAAAATAAGATACACCAACTAAAACCCATCATTAATCGATCTTCACACCTCCCACTCCCAACCGCCATATCCATCTATAAAAGTATCATTAGACCACTCCTCCTTTACGCCTGTCCAGTTTGGATCTCCGCAGCAAGAACAAACCTAAACAAGCTCCAAATAGTCCAAAACCAGTTTCTTAGAACTATCACAAATGCACCTTGGTTTGTCTCAAACTCACAGCTCCACAAAGAATTTCAAATTGACTCCATACAACACCATATGACATACCTCTCAACCCAGTTCTATCACTCCATACCTCAAATTCCTCACCTAGACAACTTCAGACTCCGGAAATCTCCTCATAGAACCCGATTAAAAAATAGATATCCATACCAGGCATTCCTAACCAAATTTGCCGAAGTAGATTGTTTTTAGAGGTGTCTGGAAAAGATTTCCTCACCCGAATTAGTTTTTAGTTTAATTTTAGGTAATTTAGAATGTAAGCAATCAATACATATGTAAAGTGTTATATATACTGAACTATGTATGATCTGTAAAAATAAAATAAATTTAAAAAAAAGTGAAGCTACATTTACGTCCAGGAGCAAATCAAGGGGCCATCTCAGCATTTTGCTCAATGGATCAGGGAAACTGGACAAAAACCCGATCGAGATGGGGGTCATGGGGGTGGGGGTCTCTTTAGACTCGGCAATCTTTTAATACTCATCGGCGACATTGTCAAACCCTCTTGGACTGCACATGTCAGTGTACAAGAAAAGTGACATCAAAATCATTTTTTGAAATTCAAATATGTTTCGAAAATACTGTATTTTTACAATTTACTCCAAAGAACAGATACAAACTGTGTGCGACATGAAAAATAAATGTAATATATGCAATTTTACTAATAAAAATAAGAAATAAGTCATAGATAAGATAAGAGTGACGTCAGAGTTGGCGGTGTTAGCGAGGAGCGGAAAATGCAAATGAGACCGCGTTAGTTTAGCAACCACCCCAAACATCAAACAAGGGAATGAAATCAACCTCCTCAATTAGCGTCCGTCGGGTAACGGTGATATATCGATCAGTGATTTAACCACCGGATTTCAAATTGTTGTTATTATTATTATTATTATTATTATTATTATTATTATTACTAGTAAACATATAATGATGATTCTCAAGAGAGCTATTATATACTAAAAACACTGTCTTTGGCCGCGAAAGAAAAGGCTCCGCTCATCATGAAACTATTCTCGTAAAAAATGACACTGTATGTAATGTGTCATTACTTACTTTCTCGCCTTGGTACGTACTTACTTACTAAAGAGAAAGTATTCTAAAGCTGTGGCACAAATTGACGATTTATCGGTAGAAGATCTAGCATCGGGGAGCCTTTAATCCAAAAGTGGATAAATATGGTTAAATGTAGCAAATTAATTTCTCTAACACCTACAGTCAGAATCCATGTTTTGTGGGTCTTTGATACGGACAAATCAGTTGACGCCAAAACGTGTCTGTCCGTCTGTGACCAACGCCAGCTCCTAAACCGTTCAGACAATTTTCTCCAAAATGGATATTCCCCCATCGATGGAGATTGATATCTCCATGAATTCGAGGCCCTTACCCGATTGAAACAGATATTTTGATTTTGGAAGTTACTTTGTATGATGCCTCAACAACTCTTCAAAATTTTCTCAAAAAGAAAAAGGCTCCAAAATTTTTTTAGAGAGCAACGAATGCTTAAAAATGGTGCTGATCCAATTTTTTATGACCTCTCTGTATTTTCTTTCCTTAATGATATCTGTTCTTTAAAAATAGATCTTGAAATAACGTAAATGAAAATATCTGAATTTTTGAACATTGCAAATCAACTCATCTTTTAGTTCAACCTTTTAAAGCGCCGGAAAGATTGTGTGTAGCTGTGAAGCTTGTGGTGTAGAAGTAATATAAAGGGACTGGATATCCTTAGAACTTAAATTCGAGACTCCGCACGGAGAAACATTTTTTGCTAGTTTGAAACACTTTACAGATTCATATAATGTTGTAATATTGCGTTGACGTTACAAATATATGTGCTTTTGTAGCATCATTTGCTTCTTTCTCGCCATACTACGTGCTTACATAGTAAAGCGACATCACGAGTATTGTGATGCTGCGACAAAAAATAGGTAATTTTTTTGACAGGAATATGCATTCTGTAGGTTTTGTATCGAAAAGGTGAATACATTTTCTACCTATATGTAGTAAAGTACTTCATCTAGGATGTGCAGTAAGAAGTCGTATTTTGCGAAGCCCTGATACCGAATAAGTGGTTGATTGATTTTGTTGAAAAATTTTATTGGACAATTTTATGACAGAGTAGTAAGAAAGCTTTTTTACGCAAATGAAAATTTGTAACAATTGAAACATATTTGACATTTCTATATGAGTTTCGTATTCATGCTACACAATTTTTAACTCCGTATCATTTACACTATAATGTAATGTTTTTGGAAGCTTATAATCTACACATCAATTTATAGCTCTTTCCTTTAGTATCTGCGAATTCTGTATGTAAAATGTTTTTTTAATTGGATAAGCTATAGTCTAAAACAAAGACGGCTGTGCGAATAAAGACATGGTAATCCATTTACCAAAAACAACAAAATAAATAATAATGTAAATGGAAAATAAATAGTATTTAAAAATACTATTCCAATTCCAATCAGGGAAATATTGGGAACTATCTGTTGGTCATAACTAGTATTATTTGCCTTGGTGCAGCGAGAAGTCCGTGAGGAAAGGAACTGCTTCAAAGAGTCACTGCAGAATTAAATCGCGCATGCGCAATGGTGTTTTCATAACGAATCTCTGGGGAGTGAAGCAGCGTAGTACCATAGCAAGATATACGACAAATCTGCCGTGTCACCATGAGCACATTAGTTGTTCAAGAAACGCCTGCAAGGTACCGTTGCACAAATGATCTGGCCAAAATAGAGCTCAAGAAACCATGCACATATTACACTTTTCCCCACACTTCGCTCCAGTACGTCACAAGTCTTTAACGGTGTTTTACATTAAATAAATATTAGTGAGTTCCTAAAGAATTAAATAAAAGGGAGAGGGCCTAAGATCGAACCCTGTGAGGCCCCATGCTCAAATAGCAAAGAATTGAAGAAAAAACGAGTAAGTAACGTTCTTTCCTGACTAGAGTAGCTCCACTCTTTGCACAAGATGTTTAAGATACGAAGATATCCAATCTAGGGCAATACTACGAATTCTGTATGAAGGTATTTTTGAAAGAAAAATTTTATGGTCAATGACATCAAAAGCTCTCGAAAGATATAAACATATTCCAATAGTTGTTTCATTTTGATCCATTAATGCAGCATTTTTAATAACATAAAAAATTGATGTTTCCATAGATTTTAATTTTTTAAATCCAAGTTGAGAGTCTGAAAACGCTTCGTTTTTCCTGAGAAAAAATTCAATTCGCAAATGGAAAAGTCTCCCTACAAATGGAAAGTTTCTATGCTATTTTTGAGAAAACTGACAAGGACGAAATTGGGCCATAATTTTGAATTTTGTTTTCTTTGTCTTTAAAAAAATGCTTAATTTTTGTGTATTAAAAATATCTGAAAATATTCTTGCAGTATCGCTCGCCTATGTAGACAGCCGCGGGCGTCTCAGCTCGATACTACCCACCAAAGGCGTGTCATAGTAAGATGGTGGTGGGGGATATGGCGTGAAGTGGTGTTTCCCCTCTCGCGGACCCTAGGGCAGGGAACAGTGCAGTTTCCTCTCTCGTGGGCCAACCGTAGTACAAACTACATCACGAGCACTAATCTCTCAGTGTTTTCTCGTGCTCCGTTATACTCCTTACTAGTGTGACGTGACGCTCTACGCTTATGTACAAGAGCTCCGCGGCTCCTAGCATACGCTGTGAGCCGTATCAAGTGCCACTGCTAACGCAGGGTTCACTCATCGCGAGCATTATTATACGCTCCAAACGCTCCACGTTATTTTCGTGCTGCAGCTGAACTTTCCATCTGCTGGGCAAGGCCAGTTAGAACGTCTGCGGTAACTACACCGTGCAACTTTGTAAAAAGTAACTATCGCGTTGTAGCGGAACTTTCTATTCACTGAGGAAGGCCAGTCGAAACCTCTGCAGTATAAACGTCGCACGAAATGTGAATATTGTAGCTACCACGCTACGGCTGAACTAATATCTGCTGGGCAAGCCCAGCATAAACGGTAGGGATCACTACGATGCTCTACTCTTTATTGTAACTTGATCAACCACTCTAAATTTTGGCTATGTAAATAAATATTTGACTGAAAATCACATTTATTTTATATTGCAATCTTACGATACCTTTAAAATTTCAAATTCTGTGTATAAAGAAGCATTGAAAATGTGAGTTAATGGGTGAATGAAGATGGTGCACACGTGTTTAATAAACTATTGGTGCTACAACACCACATACTTTCTCTCATTATTTCTAAATTTGCAATTTTCGAAAATGGAGTGGGTCCAACGAAAATGATACCCGCGCTATTCTTTGAAGCGTCCCTTCTTCTATCCATGGAAAAGTTTCGATGAGAAAATTTGGAGCGGTTTTGAGAAAATGTTTTTTTTAGTTGCATTAATCTCAAGCACAATTTACGCAAAAACTACTCATTTTTTTCAAAATACATTAAATGATCTTTTTTAAAGAGCTGTTTTCTTTCGAACACTCTTTGCCTATGGTAAAAATCTGCATTTTCAATTTTTCAGTTTTGAAATGTTAACTTTTTGGAATTTTCGAAAATATGGCATTTGCCGAAAATGGGACTAGCAGCAATTTTTTTACCTCCCTTGATATACACGAGGAGAAAAATTCAAAGAAAAAATTTAGAGCACCACTGGCTTCAACGTGTAGTGTTGAAGTTTGCGTTATAATATATGTGATACTTCTATTTTTAATGTAACATTTCTTATTATGGATGTCAATCGTCCACAACAAGCAAGGTCGTCATTCATTGGTGGTCTTCATGGTTCTGCGGCACACCACATTAAGACATGGATCAAGGTTAGTGCGCAGTATAGAAAAATTCAGACTCGCATAAATTTCGTCTCTAAGTGCAAGGCTAGTGGTTTAATTCCTAAATTTATTAGAAATAGTACACAATTTATTAATTTCAACTCTTTTAAAAATCATAAACATTTTAAGAGACATCTGTTAAAATTCAACACGCAGGTATTAAATCTAACATTATCAGACAATTAATTTTTATTGAAAAAAACTGCAAATAACTTTGGACAAAACTGAACATGCACTCAAAATGTTTATACCTGAGGATTCGTTGAACGTCTTTTATAGTATAGAAATGATTAAACTTAAGAGTTATTTTCAATATGAAAGTCGAAAGAAATTCAATAAGTTTCAAAAACTATTTTTCGCAGAACGGTTTGATAATAATTTTTCTCAAGATCAAGCCAGAGCCGATGAGATTTTTGGGCCAAGAATTTATAATTTAACACCTTCAGAAATTCCTTTTGCTGTTCAAGAAACGGTAATTTTAGGTCAAGAATTTGCCTTTCCTTTAACTAATAAAGCTAAACAGCAAGTCACTTTTAAGCTTATAAAATTGGTGGAATCTAATATACAAAGATTACCACAAACTGATAGAGAGGACATGAGGAATGTTTTAGTCAATGCCATTTCTACTTATGTCGATAAGCCGATCGAGTTAAGTAAACAGCATAATCTAATACACCATAACCTTTTGCAAACCAATCATTTTTTAAAAAACATCTTGAATTGGTTGTCATTTCCACAGAGAGGGTGGCGCTGTCGCTATAATAGATAAGTCATCAGACCAAGGTAGAAAAGAACTTCAACTCCAGTGACAATTTTATCCTAATACTCAGATATCTTTCAAGGCAATACTTGTTGAAAATTCAAGAAGTTTTAAAGAGATGGCGTAATAAAAATGTATGTGTATAAAGATATTTAGATATTTCTACTTTCCGTTGTCTTTATCATACGGTACCTGGCATTGCCAGAGTTTATGGCTTTGCCAAGGTCCGTAAGCAGGGACCTTTTAGACCTCTGGTATCTACTTTATCTTCACCTGACTAAAAATTTTCAAAATTTCTTAATGATGTACTTAAGACTTCCTTAAAAACTAATTATAAATTTAATGCGAGAAATAGTCTTCATGTGATGTCTAAATTAAAACTTCTGAATTAACTCCGCAAGATGTAATGATTTCGTTGGACATAGTCAACATATATTCCTCTATGCCACATGAATTAATATTCTCAACCTTAGAAGATATTTTAATGCAAGTAAGATACAAGACAACTAAGATACCTAAAAAGGAAATTTTGTTGGCAGTAAGATTAATTCTACAAAATATAACCTTCACGTTTAATGATAGAATCTAATTTGAGAGAGATGGTTGCCCTATAGGTGGGGTTTTATGCGAACTGACAATGAGAAAATTGGAAACTCATGTTCTCTCCCAACTGAATGTCAAGTTCTTTACCCAGTATGTACATGATACTTCGATAGTTTGCCATTCACAACGTATTCGATATATTCAACTCCTATCATCAGAATTTAAAATTTACATTGGAACAAAAAGTTGACTACACCCTTAATTTTCTGGATATTACAATTGTTGGATATCCTACTTCTTGCGTTATCAATTGGTATACAAAACCTATAAATGCTGGGATAATTCTAAACTTTTATTCCAATCATCCCACCACAATTAAAATCGCTCTTGTCAAGAATCTAGTTGAAAGGGTTTTTAGTATATCAAATTCAATTTTTTATCCAGTGAATCTTGACAAGATATTTTTATTGTTAGTTAGAAATCCCTATCCAATTCATTTCTTTTCTAAATTTGTATGCCAAAAGTTGAATCATATCTTACTTAGAGATTCTTTGCCTAAAATCAGTAAAAAGGTTTATCCACTAGACTCTCTCAAAGATTCAGAAAAAATTGTTTTCTTTACCATTTGTTCCGAACATAAACAACCAAAGAAAGAGACTTTTTTATAAAAATTTCCCTAATGTACTCTTGGTTAATACTATTAATAATAAGTCCAATGTAATTCGTCATCTCAAAGATCCGATTCCAAACTTCAAGACACTTAATACTGTATATTCCATAAAATGTTCTGATTGTGAACTATCATATATTGGACAAACACGTAGGAAGTTAGGAGGTAGGGTAAAAGAACATCAATATAACATCAAATTATCATATGAGAAACAAAACTGTAGCTGCCCACATAAAACATCAGGGCCATAAGATAGATTTTCGCAATCCAGAAATCTTAGCGATAGATCCAAACTGGAATTCAAGGCTAGTTCTCGAATCATCGTATATAAAAATCAATTCTGCTATGAATTCTAATCTAGAATGTAACAGTTTTGCCAAAAGTTATGATTCCATACTAATACAATTCAGCAGATTTAACAAACGCCAAGTTGAACTCTGATTCTGAGAGAGTACAGCATGACATTATTTCCAGTCATCAAGGTAATTTCAAGGACCACCATTCAAGCTAGCACTTGTCACTCTGTGTCAAATATCCAAGTTCCTCCCTTACAACATATAAACCCTATTGCTATCTCTTCATGCCCCTATTTCCTCAGATGTCGATCTGCTAGGCTTTCTGAAAAAGCTGTCCACAGCCTTCCCCCCTTCTCCCACCCCTCCCATCCATCCTTACCCCTCCTAGAATTCATCAAACCCAGAAGCACTCTTGTCAGTACTCTCTCCGTAGTAGGAGCGTTCACAGTCTCCAATAGTAACTCTCATATGTATATCTTTTGTAATTCTCATCCTCTACATGAGTGAGTATGTTTTTTCTCTTTCTGGGCACTTGCTTTGCTTCTCGTAATTAATAATTTAATTTAGAAGTAAAATTTTCTAAACTTATATCTTAATTTCTAGGCTAAAACAATTTGGATTTGCTCTAAACACAATCATAACTGTTCTTTGAATTTTATAGGTATTTTAGTTCACCATTTTACTAAGAACTATTGACAATTTGTAATGTTTCTTTCATTCTAAATCCATCACATGTATGTATTCGTTTTAAATTGGAAATTTCAATTTGAATTAATTTAGAGCACGAATATCCAAACTTACATACTAATTTTTTAGTTTCAAAATGTTGGATGTGTTATAACGAGATTTCTAATTGTGATTGTTAATTTATAGAAAATATGTTTCAACATGATACCAACGATTTTATAATATTCTCTCATCCAATTCCTTGTAAAGTATGTATTCATCTATAATTTTAAATATAATGCGATTTTTTATAATGTTAAACACACCCATTTTATCTTAATATATGTTGTTTTAATTTTTATTTATATTAATTATTTAATTTCCTATTTTAGCTGACACATTGTTAAAGGCCTGATGATGGAGGCACAACTCGACCTCTGAAACGTTGCCACGCTATTCTTGTACAAGATACTATTTTGAATGTAATAATCATTTATGTTTTAATGAATGTAGTTTGGACTGTCTACAAAAAGAAATATTGGAACTTTTATTTAGAAAAAATCAACTGATATTCCCGAAAAGTGTTGGTTGAAGAGATTTGAAACTTTTTCCTCTTCATTCACCCTCTGTCAGTATCTTTTAAACTCACATTCTATTCATTTTCAAAATGTAGCACATTCCACATTTAGTTTTGTTATTAGCACTCATAATATCCTGTATATTTTTCTTTAAGTTTTACCGTGCTATATAATATTTTCCTTAAAATGCTTCTGTATTTTAGAAAGTTCACATAGAAAACGGATATTAGGTTATGATGTTTAGAAATAAAGTAAGGTAGTCTTTTGGTTTTATAAACTGTTCTAATTCCTTGAATATAAACTAGGAATTTGGAATGCATTTATTTCATTTTGGGGTAACCAATGTTCTATAAAGTAAGAAATATCTATTTGATTTAGTTTGCACTATATCGCACTGTAATGATTTATTTATCACATTTCTACCCCAAGTGCGTGGTCATAGATGTATTGTGTCCCAGCAGTGACAGGGAGTGAAGCAGGTGAGGCGACAGGTAAAGAGTAATGAATAATGGGAGAGATAGTGGAAGGATTTGAGTTCAGGAGATAAGGTGAAGGGTCCGAAGGAGGTTCGGAGGATGGAAAAGAAGTAGGTGTGAGTGGAAATGCGTCTTGATCAAGACACTGCCGAGGATGTGGAAGGAGGTTTTGCAAGCTCGCTACCAAATGCATGTTTTCCGGCAAGGTCCGAACGTAGACCATGCCAGGTGAAGTGTTTGAGGAGCAAGTTTAGCTCAAATGGTTCATAATTTGTGTTTCTCAGAAGCAATGCCGTTTAGTTGTTTGCATGCCTAATTATTTTTTGCACAGTAATTTGTTGTACCAGAGGTTATATCCTTTCCCCTGGACGTGACAAGAGTAATCCCCTGAGCGAAACTCAATCACTGGAGATGAACTATCGATGCCCATAGGTAAAAGATAACTACAATGAAGATTATTTCGTGGAGTCGAAAGGGGACCATTTTATTCTTCACTAAACAATTCTGTTTTTCCACAGACTTTTATTTTTCCACATTTATTTTTCAATATGCTATTCGACAGTAACATTTAAGTTTTAACAAGTCTCCAACATTTCATACTAATGCCCTTTAAAACATTTCACGTGATTGTGAAAATTCAATAAAATTCGAAATATGGGGAGGGACTGCCTAGTTACGCCTATCATAATGCCTCTAGGGTGAATCGAAGCGTCCGCCTCTGACGGAGAATAAATATTTAAATAGGACACAGGATTTTTGCAGAATGTATAACATGCAAAAGTAGTAAACAATAAACATTTTCTTTCGATGTTTTGGGTGGCGCCAAAGCAAAAAAGAGTTTTGAAAGTTATTTTTAAGTTGAAGTGAATAGGCTCCTTCGTTTTTACTTCCTTGCCTTCTTCGTACTTACATAGTAAAAAGAGAGCTTTGTAATGATGAAGGGGAAAGTGGAGATTATTAGCCAAATAACTCGTGTTGTATGTCCCTGATTTGAAAAAGGAGATGAATCCTTTATGCAGTAAATTACTTCTTTCAACACGTTGTGTTGTCATAATCCACGTCTTGTGGGTCCTTGATACCGAAAAATTGGTAGACCGCAAAACGGTCTCTCAGTATGTGGTCAACACTAGTGCCTAAACTGATCATACAATTTTATCCAAGATTGATATTTCTCAATCGATCTGGCCAAAATTGAGCCTTTGCGAATTGATTATTGAGGGTAATTTACCTGAATCTTTTTTTCTCGGCGTCTTCCTACAATTACAATATTGATTATTGATTTTTCTTTAATAAACTCTGTTCTTCAAAGATTGATCTTTAAATAAGGTCAGTATGAGTAGTTGGGCCTCCACAAGTTGCTCTTCATTACTGTGGTCTACCCCCACAAGTTGCAAATTTGGGAAGAGATTTTTCTTTAATCTACGATAGTGAGTGATAGGTATTTGCAACAATGTATTCATTGCATGTTGTTATCAACATGTTTTTTCTACTTGTTAATTCGTCAAATAAATTTACGGATTTGCGTATGGCGAAACAATATATTGTAAAGACTTGCAACAACCCCAGAACGCGCAGATCCCGAAAGCAAAATTTTATTTCATCAGATAGACATTAAACTACAGAAGAAACAATAGACGACGACGCCGCGGACATATAATTTTCAGAAATTAGCGGAAAACGCGAAAAGGGTGAAAGGGCAATATAAACAATGGTCAGAACAGAATTTCAGGAAAAATCTAAAGCGAAAATCAGGAAAATCGAACCGCGAGTTAAGATACAAGAAACGGTACAAATTGCATGCAGAACGTTTAGAAACGTAGAAAATGGAACCCATTGTTGTGATAGCAAAAGTATAAAAGAAACCAGTTTTCATAAATATCTCGAGAACGCCTTGATGAAATGACTTCAAACTTTCTGGAATTGTAGAGTATAATATTTGGATCAGAACAAAATTAGCCACGGCACGAGAAAATTAACACGGGACGTAGATAAATTGAATATTTGGATATATTACGTGAGGGATTAAGTGAAAACAAACGACGCGCCGCCTGGCGTAGTGGAGTGACGTCATCATGGATGAATAACACGAAAATAATTATTTTAAAGAAAGGAAAAAAAGGGGGAAAAATATAACGATGTGACATTTCTTAACTAAAGATTAGACAATTTATGAAACTAGTAATGAGACGCAAGACGCCCGTAAAATGTAGAACTATGAACATATTACGATATGTTTTTGCAGTGATGGGCAGGTGTTTTATAAAAAGTTTCCGGTTTCTGGACCAACAATGCCAAATAGAGGATAGTTCAGTGTGAGTTGAGCTCTCGCAGCGTACGCATGACCCGTATCAGAGTGATAGGAAATTCGAAATTTTTGCGTAATTAGTTAGTGAAAGTTTATGTGGGAACGCTATTAATTAGATGAAGACATTTTAATGCCATTATACACCCGTTAACACATATTTAATGCATCTTATGCACCGGAACGTTTCCAGATATTTTCAAAACAGCTAAAATTAAGCCGCTCTTCAAAAAAGGCAACAAAAATGAAATTCAAAGTTATCGGCCCATTTCTCTTCTATCAGTTTTTTCAAAAATATTAGAGACTTTTTTACGTACGGATGGAAACCTTTCTCAGTAAACACGACGCGCTTTCAGATTGCCAACATGAATTTAGAAAATCAAAATCAACGGAAACAGCAATATTTTCTTTTCTTAAAGATGTCGCCTCATCATTGGATCAAAACGAGGCACCTATTGGATTATTTTTAGATCTCTCAAAAGCTTTTGACGTCATTGATCATGACATTTTACTTTCAAAATTACCTTCATATAGAATCCGTGGTATTGCTCTAGATTGGTTATGTTCGTACCTTAAACAACGATCTCAGAGAGTTGAAATACCTTACTGGAATGATGGAACATTACGTACGCACCTTTCCGACTCTTTGCCCATTGCACGTGGAGTTCCTCAAGGATCGATTTTAGGCCCTATTCTGTTCCTACTTTACGTAAACGATATGCCCTCGACGATTCGAAACGGAAGAACGGTTCTCTTTGCGGATGATACGAACATCCTTTGCAATAAAGAAACCGTAAATAGTACAATATTAGATGTTTCAAATTGGTTCCGAAATAACAAATTAATAGTAAACGAAAAGAAAACAGTTTTAATGCAGTTTTCCATTTCAAATAAACAATTCTGTGCTCCATTGAAAATGAACAGTGTACCATTGACTGATGTTAAGGCAACAAAATTTTTAGGTCTCTCAATTCAGTCAAACCTTAAATGGAACGTCCACTTAAATGAATTGAACACAAAATTAAGTTCATTATGCTACGCGTTCAGAATTCTTTCAAATTCAGTCAGCCTTCATACTGCTCGTTGTGTATATTTCGCGAATGTTCATTCCCGCCTGAGATATGGCATAATATTCTGGGGAAATACATCTTATAGCTCCCAGACTTTTAGATTACAAAAACGAATCGTACGAATAATAACCAAATCCCACCCACGTGATTCATGTAAACCTCTCTTCATTAATCTAGTAATTTTACCATTACCGTGTCTGTTTATTTACGAATCAGTGGTTTTTGTCAAAAATGACTTGCTTAAGGGTGAGAATATATTTTCAGAAAATGCCGATGTCTATTACTATAACACTCGACGTAGAAATCATATTCATCAGGTGACAGTATCAACAGCTCATTACAAAAAATTCACATACAATACATGTACACTATTTTACAACACTTTGCCAGATGACATTAAACGATTAAATTCAATAGAAAAGTTTAAATCCCAAGTGAAATCGTTTCTGCTGCATAACTGTTTCTATACAATTAGAGACTATACTGAGCATCACAAGAAAAGTAACATTAATTTTAACAATGATACATAATGCATTATTTACCATTTGGACTGTATAAATGAGTATAAACAACCTGTAACAACTATTGTACTACAGCTTCCGGGTCAATGACCCCCATCTCGATCAGGTTTTTCGTCCAGTTTCCCTGATCCATTGAGCAAATGCTGAGATGGCCCCTTGTGTTGCTTCTGGACATAAATGTAACTTCATTTTCTGTGCACGTCTTCTAGAATTCAGTGGGAAATACAATTATTCAAGTTATCGTTTCCATGTTGTCGCGGCAGGAAGTATTATTCCGAAGGACAACATGGATAAGAGCCAAAATTTATTGCTTATTTATCCTTGAAAATAGATTTTATTACATGGGAGGTTTTTTTTTCTTTTTCAAAAATTAAGTAGTATATGACTTAGTGTAGCGATCACAGAATTTTGAAAATGTGCACACAATTCACTTTTCCCCATAGCACATTATACGCAGTTTTAACTTTTTCTTACGTAAAATAAATAAATAAAAAATATCATGGAAGTGAAGTTTAAATTATCTGCGAACAGTTAGTGGACAAAATTGCAAAAACAGTAATTCGCGTAACTTAGGACGCGAAAACGATCGGCCAATTTTGCGAGTGCATCGAGCCTAAACGTTTTATAATTACTGCAATGCGCGGAGCTCGATTAGTAACTTTCGTGAATTATTAAGAACAATACGTCCGCGCCGCGGGAAATTTAAATATTCCCGCAACTAAGAACATTGTGTGAAATGATAGATCGCGTGATAGAACGCGAACATTTTTATGGTTGAACTCAACTTGATGAGTTCGTGCGAGGTGCATAGTAATAGTTTTGAACGGGGACTTTGATGGTGATTCGTGGACTTCAAGAACTGGTAGCGGCTGATTCGATGGAGTTGGGTACACGAGCTGTGTACAAAAACATTGGTCGACGACGGGCGATGGCCGTGTGTGTCGCCGTATATTAGCAGCACCAGGAAAGTCGCATATATATATATATATATATATATATATATATATATATATATATATATATATATGTGTGTGTGTGTGTGTGTGTGTGTGTGTGTGTGTGTGTGTGTGAAAAGTAAAGAGGGGGAATAAATTTTGAAGATTCTGTCGAAGACCAAGTCATGCTAATTAAGTTAAGAGTAAAATAACAATATAAAGTCACAACAGAATGCGCATTCCGGTATGAATGTTTATTTTGTTTATGTTCTTTAAGTATGAATGATGTTTTGTATTTATGTTTTAAATCCAGGGCATTTATGTCATTGTGTAAAATTTTGCATGCCATAAAAGGGGCAATTCATATAAAAGGGGTGTCAAATAGCTGCCTTGAAAATTAATGGAGAGGAAAAGCAAATAAATGAATGAACGCTCATTGTGGCTCATGTATACCTGGATTATGAGTACTGTTTTGTATTTAGCTAGAAACTGACCCAGGCACGAGCGTGCAGATACACCGTTTCAATTCCGTAAAGAATGATCACAGTAGTCACGCCCAGGTAAGGCTCTATTTGTATATGCTAGCTGAGGTACGGACAACAGGTGAGTGAGGATATTATTTTTGTCAGAGAATGTCAACGAAACCAGGCGCTCAACTAAACGAAGTAGATTCTATGAAGTATAGGATTATGATATAAAATTAGTGAGGAGGGATCGGGAGAGATCGCTTCCAGTGGCACCAACGTGGGTGCGTAAATGAATAGAGCAGGTAGGATAG
>BLKR01012780.1:0-16288 GCA_011170035.1 Teleogryllus occipitalis
CACCCTCCCCGACACCCTCCCCGACACCCTCCCCGACACCCTCCCCGACACCCTCCCCGACACCGATCCCCGCCATCACTCTCATCCACCACTTCGCGCCTGTCCACTCTCCGCCACTGTCTTCGCCAACTCTTCCGGTCACCGTGGCGGTCCGTTCCGTCACGGTCCCGCCACCGCTCGTCTCTTCAGTCAGCATTTTTCTGATATCTGAGCTTTTGCTTGCCTCCAATTTTTTATTTCTCACCGCCACCGCCACCGCCTTTTTATTTCTCACCCCGGCCCGCTCGCCGTCATTGCTCCGTCCCACTGTTCCCCGCAGCCCTCGACTGCCACGGGGCCGCCACAATCCTCCGCTCCCCCCCCTCCACCAGTACACCGACCACCCGGCTCCAGGCCTCCCGACCTCTTGAGACCCGCTACACTCCACCCCCACCCACGATTCGTCTGACCGCCGCCCCACCCCCGCCGCCGTCCTCTCGCCCGGCCTCTACAATCTGGCCCTGATTCCGCCGGCGCCCGCCCGCCCGCCCGCCCGCCCTCCGCGACCGCGGGGCACTTGTGTCCCGAATCACGCGTCTCCCTCCGCGCCCCGCCTCTCACCCCCTAGCTTCGGGCTTCTCCTTTGTGCGCCAAACTCGAGGGCCGTCTTGTGGGAGGCGTTGCTCAAAACAGACTAATTGTTGCTCCCCGTTGGAATTGTTGGAGAGGTTGCTGCGGGTGGATGTTTGGTACGAATGGATGGTAACTCTAACGAATGGTATTGAATGAGCATCTTCTCACATCTCTAGAGACGTTGTGGTTCTTCTGAGAATAATAGAATCGATTTTGTTTCTGTTATCAGTATCGCTATAGATTTTACAATTTATTTGTTGTTGCGTAGTTTCTAATTAATTTTGATGGGTTTGTGACTATCTTATTTATTTATGAGATGTATCTACAATTTAATTATGCGTCTATATAGTAAGTTATTAGTCATATTCCTATTTGGCTGGGCAAGATAGGCATTTTTGCCACTTATTTGTATGACAGTAAGCTTTAAAAGGAGCTTATCAATAATACATGTTTGGGTCGTTTGTTGGCCTTTTGGCCTACAATTTCTACGAAGTCATTGTTAATTTTGGCTTACCTTGCTTTCTCCCTTGTGCAATTCATGCGTGAGAGTAGCAGGAAATTCAATGTTTCGAACCCTCATTGCAATTTAAATATCTGTACTTGCATTTGCATACCTATCTGTGTATAAAAGCATTGTAGTATGTGATAAAATATTATTTATACGCTTCGTAATTTCAGTTAATTAAATATGTATTTATAAATTTGCCATTTCAAATGAAATTGAATTGATTAATAACAAGTACTCAAGAAATGGATATTTTATATAAGTATTACAAATGATACTCTTTTGGTGTTGGATGATGCTCTTTTGGTGTTACAAATTTTTTAACCCCACTCTTTTTTTTTACCTTTGAAACTTATTGACTCACATGACTTTGAAGATTAATTTAGTAATTAGAGTGTCAAAATTTTTCGTAATTCAAGTCGCAAAGCTGTAATCATTTAACAATATTCATAGAGAATTTGTAAATTCAAACGACTGAAATGGAAATGCGACGGTCCAATTACTCTTTTTCGTTCAATTTGTTCATTTTATTGGCAGACATTCATTCTTCTCGAACGCCCAATTATAAGTAATTAAATTATTAATAATGCATTTTTCCTTATAGGCAATGGAAATTGTATTAAATACCGAACTACGAAATTCTTCCGATGTATAACCCGGGAGATACCAACGCGTATTTCTGTATGAAATGAATGTCACCATTGTGCAACAGCATATTATATTAGTTGTGTGATCAATGACAAAAAATATATTAAACCTCGTTTAGATGAACATGCTACTGCTCAAGTCCGAATCTGGATAATTCTCGATTTATCCGGCATTATTTAAAATGATTGCATAAAATCCGAAGTATTTGCAACTTCAAGGCATACTTTGGACTTTAACCGGATAAATTAGACATTAGCCAGAAAGAAGAATGGCCTAGGGTAGGCAAAGTTACTGTGACGATCAATAACGGATAAAGAGGGATCAGAGTGTTGGAGGGAAGTTTTTAATGCTATAGGGAGAAAAGGTCAAGTCGTAAATTTCTATTTACTGCAGGACACATAACCTTACTTTTTATCATAGTTGTTGATTTTCTGAGCATTTCCGAGTTGACGAAGAGGTTCCTGTCTTCGACCTTCACGATTTAAATACGTAAAACCACATGGGGCCTGTTCAAAGTATAAAGAATGGATTGCTAACCAAGAAATCTTAAATTGAGAAATACATAAATTCGTAATTACATTTATTTCGGGTATTCAATTTTACGCAAGTCAGATATGGGTGCTATGTAATCAAAGTAAAATAAAATTGAAAGCATCAGAGATTTGAATATCAAGGTGAGTGTTTATAATAACACGGTGAACGAAATATACATGTAATGAGGTTGTAAAGGGCCCACCTCATTACATTTAATTTATTTCGAGCATGTTATAAATACTGACCTTGATATCCACATCTCTCATACTTTAAATTGAAGGAAACGTGCCTATGGAACACATCGGAAGGACAACTGTAAAGAAGATTACCCGCGACATATAATTCGGCACAAATTAATAAAAAATGTGTTAGAGGATTAATTATTTTTAACAGGAGAGGAGGTATGCTACAGATATTTTACACCAGCATCCTGGCGAAGAAAATATGATGAGATTTAATGAAACAAATGACAAGAAGGTGTACAATGGCATTTTGAAGTATTATAATACAATAGACTGATAAGGTATAAGTCAAATGAGATATGATCAGTGGCTGGTCGGATCAGAAGTGACTGATCTGATACATTCTTTACCGCCGTCACGGAATCTTTAGCAGCGCTTTGCAGCCAAGGGATTGAATGGGCTATTATAATAATAATAATAATAATAATAATAATAATAATAATAATAATAATAATATAAACAGCGACATGATTCGGTGGCCAAAATTTTACATCAAGCGTTGGCTCAAAAATGTAGTCTTCTGACTGAAGATAAGGTACCGTACTTTAAGTCCCAACCTACGAGTGTACTGGAGAACGAAGAGTGGCGCTTGTATTGGGATAGAACTATCTTAACGGACCAGACAGTGATTCACAACAGACCGGATTTGGTTGTGATTAACAAGTGTGAGAAACATGTCATGCTTATTGATGTTTCTGTCCCAAATGCTGGCAACATTCAAAGCAAATACACTGAAAAAATCAGTAAATATGCAAATCTTGTTGAACCCGTTGAGAAACAGTGGAATATGAAAAGAGTCAGCATTATCCCGATAATTGTTTCCAGCACCGGAGTCATCCCTAGGAGTCTGATTGGGGGCCTTAAGCAACTGGGTTTGAATGTAGACCTGTACAAACCCATGCAGAAGGCTGTTGTTATTTCAACAACAAGGATAGTACGGAAATTCATGGGAAACAATGTATTATAAATTCTTTTTAAAAAATAGATGTATTGTGCTCTGATTATGTATATCTGTGCAATTCATTCAAATGTACCAATAAGATGAGAAAGTAAAAACAATAATAATAATAATAATAATAATAGTAGTAGTAGTTAGTAGTAATAACAATATAAAAAGAAGTGTTCTAATTATTTAATTATTGTTGATTTATTTTAATCTCCTCGTCTAAATCCCTACTCCCACCACATTACCTATGTTTGTGTTCCCTCGCCTGCTCTGTACGCTAGTCAGGCGGTGTCACCACGCACTCGGCCGTCCCTTTTCATTATCGGCCTGGCGTCGCAAAGCTCCGTTTGCATCACCAATCTCTGCGCAGACGTGTGATCCCCCGAACAAATATTGATCCGTGTTCCCGCTTCAAAAACCTACGATAAATTATTTATGAGGCGCGGAACAAGCGTTCGTATTGCCGGCGAATCAGCATTTCATATTGAATTAGGACCCGTCGTCGGGCTCTAAATCTTCGAAAATAGCTCCGTTGGCCGCTGACGGCGTTGCCGCCTCCGGCTCCGCCGTCACCACTGCTGCGGTCAGTGCGAGGGACATTTACTGTCGTCGAGAAACTGGCTGGGGTGGCTCAGGACTTCAACTACTTCACTACGGTGCCTCTGACTGGAAGATCCTAGGATGGAGTTCCGACGGTGGCGGACTTTCGACAGAAGCTGCAGAGCTAGGCCGAGGTCAGCCGCTGACTGGAGGAAAATTCTAGCGACCGGCTGCTCTGATCGGAATTTTTTCGCGATTTCTCCAATCAATACTAGGCGAATGCCAGAGCAGTACCCTTAGAAATGAGCCAAGGACCGCTCGCGATTTGTCCTTCCTTTTCCTTGCCCCAATCCTCACCCCTTGCTCACAACTCACAAGCACTACACTGCCACACTATGCCGGGAGACAGGAGATTGTCCCGGCTAGGGCAGTGCTCTCCTTGGCAAGATACCTGGATAGGGAAAACTCCACAAAGTAAAGGGCGGTGCTGGATCTCACCACTTCGGTCGAAGATCACCACCCGTGATAAAAACATGCAATACACTTAGGAGACTAATTAAGCAGTTCAATTGAAAATAATCGATCAATCGTGGAGATCGTCTCCATCTCAGACACTCAAGTTGCAACTTTGCTGGTCTTATACCTGCCTACTAGTTGTGGAATTATTGACGACAAAATATGTTCGCGACGTGGTCCTCCAGCTCACCGTACCTCTCATTAATATCCTTCTCCAGAATCATTCATATCACTGAAACTTCGTTGTCGTTGACTTTCCAAATCATTTATCAATCGCAGGGTAGAGACATAAATTCCGCAATAGAAAGGTTTAATAAAGTTGCATTTCCGCACTCTTCAACATTATAATGATTGCCAGTCACCGTCGCCACCGACTAACTTCCCCCACCCAATCATCGCCATGCTCTCCAAATCCGTCGCCGCCACAGGCGTCTACAGTCCTCTCATCGTTACGCATTCCTACGATTCGTCAACGTCACTTCGGAACAGACACACCCTCCACCACCGTCACCACGGCCTGCACCACCGTCGTCGTGGACAGTATGTTTATCTCAGTATCGAGTTGTTTGAATTTCCGCACAGTCTCTCACTTCCAAGTAATTGCGTGAAGCCGTTTTTTTCTTTCTTTTTGGCTCTTCCTCTCCCCCAGAATTCACGGCCGGATTGAAAGGGTGCGACGTTTGGCTAAGTGGATTAAACGCAAGGGCTAAACGAGTAAACGCGGAGATTTGGGGGCGGAGGAGAGAAGGTAGCGGGCGCTCTGAGGACACTTGTTTGTCCGCCCGCTCTCTTTCCATCGCTCCAGGAAATGCATCACGTGAATGTCGGACGCTGGCGGGAAATAAATTTGGGTTGGACACGCGAGAGATCGGATTCTGGAGGTATAAATATGTATGCTCTTGTTTACGAAAAGATTGGAATTCGGTGCCAGATTTTCCTAGTATTTTGTTCAATGGAAAAATGTGCTGTGTGAATATTGGTGAGCAGGTTTTGGACATAAAAATTGGTTGTTGTTTGGTTGTTTTTTTTGCTTTTTTTTGTTTTTGTTTTTTGGTTTGAAGGGTTTTTTGAGTGATTTTGTCTACGTTATCGGATTTTAGACATATTATGTTACTCAAAATAATTTTCCAAATATCTAGTCTTCTCTTTGCAGCTATAGTTTTCTATTCTCTGTTCCTATTTTCGTATGAAAGTGTGAGTTAGAACTTACCCTCTCATTCTTCATGAGTTTGTGATACAAACCTCTCAGACGTCATCTTTATCTCGTTTCCAATATCTTACTGTCATAAATGGTATGAAAAGAAGGAAATTGTGATACTTTAAAACGAATCCAGTACGTTTTACTTTTCTATTTTTAAGTACACTTCTTTCTTCTCCTAATACTATCACATTCTCCTCAGCATTCCTCTTCCTTTTGTAGCCATCTTTTGTAAGACGCCGTCATACCACGTTTCTGCTGGATGAAGTCGTACTTTCTCCTGTTTCCCAGGCGTCCAGATTTCACATCCGTATGTCACTCCGTACAAAACGTCTCAAAAAAGTATTTATTTTCTACGCCGTTGTGTTTAGATCACAGACAGTTATTTGTATTATGGAAAGCAAAGTTATGACAAGCTCTTCTTCCCGTCATTTCACTAACGTTTACTTTGTTTTTGTTTTTCATCAATACGACTATTCTATTAAAACGTTACTTCTATTACTATGTAGTAAGCTATTACTAACATTATGAGTATTCTTACTCTTAAAGTTGTTATTGTTAGTGTTATTATTACTATTAATATTATTATTATTATTATTATTATTATTATTATTATTATTATTATTATTATTATTACTATTATTATTATTATTATTACTATTATCTTACATAGTTTTCCGATTTTAATACGTGCTTCACAAGTAAACAAATGTCCCCGCTGCTGTGATCTGTATGTTCGGCTGATAAACTCTCTCTTGCATTACGAGACATCCGTCATCAGCAACTCATAGCATATCTCGTTTACCTTTACTCGGCAGTATTATACGTTCCATATCTATTATCTATAGTCTTATCATAAGACAGGCTATGGTGGAAGTAAAGGCGAAGTAGCACCTCGCAAAAACATGCCTCAAACACACATTGTCCACCTTATATTTCACATGAATTGACCTGGATTTGAACCTCAACGGTCAGCAATCTTCCCCCTACACCACAGAACGTCTCGCATGGTGTCTGCGCAGCAATATGTTTGACAGCCGCTCTCACCCACCTCGCCGCCTCTAGAAACTCAAGGACGAGCCCACAGAGCTTTCCACGCTTGCCGCGCTCGCCGTCATTCAGTTTCCTTCTCTCTCTCCCTCATTCACTCTTCCTCACGCTCTCCCTCCCTCTCCCTCTCTGTCCCTCTCTCGCCCCCTCTCCCTCCCTGTCTCTGTCCTTCTCTCCCTCTCTTCCCTCTATCCCCCTCTCTGTCTCTCCCTCGCTTCCCTCTCTCCCCCTCTCTCTTCCTCTCTTCCCTCTCTCTCCCGCCCTCTTCCCATCTCCCTCTCTCCCCTTCTCTCTTCCCCTGTCCCTCCCTCTCTCTTCCGTATCCCTCTCTCCCCCTCTTTCCCTCTCTCTCCCACTTTCCCTCTCTCTCCCTCTCCCCTTTGTCTTCTCTCTCCTTCCCTGTCCTCTCATTCCCTCTCTCTCCATCCATCCCTCTATCTATCTCCCTCTCTCCCTCCCTCTCCCTCTATCTTTGTCTCGTTCTCTCTCCCTCTCTCTCCCCCCTCTCTCCACCCTGTCTCCCCCTCTCTTCCTCTTTCTTCCTATCTCTTCTCCTCTCTCTCCCTCTCCATCCCTCCCTCTCCGTCCCTCTCACTCACTCCCTCTTCCACTATCTCCCTCCGTCTCTCCCCTTCCCTCTCTCTCACTCCATCTCTTTTTTGCTTACTTTCTCGCTCGCTCACTCCTTGCGCTCTCTCTCCCGCGCCCCGAGCGCGTTTTTGAGTCTCGGCGCGCGGTCTTAATTCGCGGTTACGAGCGCCCCGCGGCGCGGGCCGCCCGGGCGGAGCGCCGCGCAGGAAATGGATTTTTGCGGAGACGCCCCCGAGCAGCTCCGAGGCCTCCAGCCGCGCTCGGGGCGCCAGGGAAGGCACGCGCTCACCACACGCTGTCCGCTGGCGGAGCGCACAGGACGGTCGAGGAAGGGGAAGGAAAATGGGCGTGGACGGGAGTGCGCGTGGTGGGAAAATGATCGTGAGGAACTGATGAATTATTCGTATTTTTGAGATTTTATTTATTTGGCTAGGGTTGGTACGTGACCTTCCTAAAGGCTCCAGTGATTGATGAATAGTTGTTTCGATTGTTTGGGAATGTAGTGTGTGCAATCCTACTTTGAATGGTGTTGATAATCTATGAGAAGTTAGCATTCATTCTGCTCGCTTTGTAATCCATCGTTCGATTATACATTCTTCCTGAGCGTGAAATTGTTGTTTTCTGTGTCAATCTCAAGGTATTGTTGGGATTTAAGGAAACTGTTCTATATAAATGTAATATCTGCAGTTTTTCGACCAATGGCAGTACTCTGTGTTTGGGGTAAGGAGACCAAGATGAATGGGCGACACGAATCTGATGCGCTAAATAAATAATTCCTTTTAAATATTTCCTCATAACGTTCGTTTGATTTCGTTCATTTCTTAACAATATTTGCACATAATATTTATTTTTATTTATTTGCGTGCTTTTGAAGCTATAAACAAATTGCAGAAAGAAGATTTTTTTTGATTTTCTCTTTCTAAATTATTAGGTTTTCTCAGTCTAATAAACCTCTATACAATTCGAAGGCGAATTCTATTAAATACTCGATAATTGCCTAGTCCACATGCAAGCACCTTTTACATTTTCCGCTTGTAAACCCATTGACATTCTATTCCAGTAAAAATATCCCCCCAAATGTAGCACCCTTCATTTCGCACGAGTAACCTTGCCCTGAACCATGTTGCCTTCGTCAAGGTGCTGGAACCACGCCGCACTGCGTCGTCCATAACCTCACGGAAGCGGACGTAATGGCTCAATATGTTTATTGCCGGAAGTCTTCGACCGCACGTGTAATCACAAGTCTCGCCCATCTCCACTCCTTCCTGCGTTCGCCTCCACTTTCGCATCCGCTGCTGTTTCAAACAACGCTGCTGCCCTCTGCTTCCTCCTACTGCCTTCACCTCTTCCCTGCCGAACCCTCTGCACCTCCTTTGCCAACGCCATCGCCTGTGCCTCATCCGTCATCTGCACTTGCGTCTCCTGTGCCGTCTCCACACTCACAAGTCTCAGTCACTGGTGTAGTTTTCTCTTGCTCTTCCACTTCCTCCTCCTTTTTCATCACCTTTGTTTCTTCCATCTTCTTTATCATCTGCCTTAAATTCGCATTCATCTCCACTTTTTCTTCGCCTATATCTCCATCTTCACATTCACTTCCGACCCTTCTCTTCCTCCTCCTCTCCCTCCTCTCCTCCTCCTCTTCTCTCTCTTCTTTTTTTCCTCATTTTCCTCCTTTCTTCCTCTTCTCTCTCTTATCATCCTCCTATTCTCTTTTCTCTTCCTCCTCCTCCCCTTATCTATTTGCCCTCCCCTCCTCTCCTCTCCTCCTTTATTCCTTCTCCTTTCCCTCTTCTCTTTCTCCTCCTTCCCCTCTTCTTCTCCCCTCCTCCCTCTCTTCTTTTCCTCTTCCTTCCCCTTTCTCTTCCTGCTCCCCCTTCTCTCCTCTCCCTCCTCTTCTCCTCCTCTCCCTCCACTTGTCCTCATCCCCCTTTTCTCTTCTTCCTTCCCCTCCTCTCTTTCCCTCCTCCTGCCTCTCTTCTCTTCCTCCTCCTGCTCACCCTTTTCTCTTCCTCCTCCTCTTTCCCTTTTTTCTTCTCAACCCCCTCCCACTGAGCCTCCACTTTCGCGACTGCCTGTATCCTCACCACCTCCATCACCACCACCGGCCTTCGCCTCCGCCTTCACCCCGTCCGCCACCTCCACTTCCTTCCCCACCCCCTGCGTTGCCTGGCGCAGACACCTGATGCGCGTGTAATGAGCTGGTAATAGCGTTCAGCTGACGCCCGCCCCGCCCCTCCCACTCAGAGTACAGCTCCACGCCCATCTCAATCAGCGCCAACGCGAGGGCGGCGGCGTGCCGGGGGGGGGGGTGATGCAGCGGGCGGTGGAGAGAACCATCGGCGGGCCGAATCCTCCCCCTGTAAATCGCCCCCATCCCTTGTTCTGCAGCGCGGCTTACCCTCATAGGGCTGGATGAAGACGCTAGATCCCCCCGGGCGAAGCTTCCTGTACATTGAATTTGTGCAACGTCGCAAGGGGATATTGAGGATTGTTGTGAGGTGGGGATAATGAGGATTGAGAAAGTGGATTTTCGAGGATTGTTTTGTGCGAGAAATACACACCTATAATAAAATACTTCGCAGTCCTTCAAGCAGCAAACCCCAAAATCTTTCAAGCCTCATTGACCACTAAATTGATACTATTAAATCCCACGGACAAGCAATGAACATTTTTCAAAATATTAATTCATTGTAGAATAATAAATAGCCATTTTATGCAAAAGAAATGCAACTAGTTAATACAACAAAACTATACAGGTGTATTCAACTATGAAAATCGTAAATGCTAATTTAATATTCCCACAAACTTTAAACGTTGTATTCACTTTACTATACGCATTACTAAATATAGTTTAGCTTATTTTAGACTTATATTATATTCAATGTTAAGTTGTCATGGATTGTCCAGACAGAACGTCCAAAGGTTTAGGTATATGGTATACAATACCTGAACGTCATTATTACTACGAAAGGTTTACTAGAGAGAAAACAAGAACGTGTAACTGTTCTTTTTAAGAAACAATGATCAATTTTCTCTACTTTCACAGTATGTCGGCGTAACGTTCCAACAAAACTCTGTAAAATATTCTGTGTATAATTAAAAGTGTATTTATCGTAATTTTAAATTTATCACTTACAGGTAAATTACTCCAATTCAGAATTTCACACTTGTCTGTCGTTGCTCAAAGCTATGTAATTGAGTAAAAGAGGCTTTGGAAAGACGCGCCCGTCGTGTTAAGTCGCGAAACCGGTGCAACTTTGATGAGACAGCTACGATCTACAACAGCGCACGGCTCGAGTGCATAGGAGTCTTGAGAAGCGGTGTTATCGCAGACCTCTTCAGCGCCAGTAAAAACTTTACTGCACACAAATCCACTGCTGTTCCCGGCTGAGCTCGTCTCTCGGAGCACGTCCACAACCCCGCTGCAACGTTCACTCTCCCGAACGAAACAAGCTCTCTTAACTACATACTGTGCTCTGGTCACATGCCTCTAAATCTGATTTTACACTCCATGAATGAAATCCTAACAAGATTAGAATGGAACTAAAGCTTTGCTTATTTAAATTCGTTAAGAGATTTACGCCTTTGCAGTGAACGTGTGGGAAAGGACTCGCTAAAAGCGAGAGGATCTGAAAAAGAAGGGCGGATTTGTTCCCTTCACATGCAGGTCATTACAAAACCTGGCCGTTTTCGAAATTTGGAAATGGTGATTTGTTTAATTATTTACGATTTCATAATTTCAAAAAAAGGTTAATTTACGAAACTGAAAAATGAAATATTTAAGTATTGATGCAAAGCAATTAAACCATGCAATTTACTTGTGATATTTCTGTCGTTTTGTTATAAATGAAAACTTTAGTTAATGCTTACAACATGACGGGAAATCTGAACAATAAAATACTTAGATTTTTAGCGGAAAACCAGCTGCAAAAAGTGTACCGTTGAAATCTGTTTAAATATACGGAAACTGTGGTTCACGTCAGTTTGGATGTGTACAAACTTCAGATCGACGATTTCCAATTGATTTCAACATTGTTCTTTTTTCCTTTCTTACCACAAAAAACACGATCCATGTATACATTCAATTTCTCAAATGATACGTTGTAACAGCCTAACAAGCTTTTCTATGTTGTATAATTTAAATTAGGCATGTTTATACTTCATACAATTAATGTTTCGTCACAATCTTTTGTGTCACCTGTGGCTGTGCCATTCCACGCCAATTCAATAAGGGTGCCAAACTTTACCTTAGTTTCATTTGTTTCCCCAGACTTCTTGTGAATCAAGGACCTGTTAATATAAATTACATTTCTGCTTAAAAGGGTGGTTGCAAAAATATTTTCGGAGTTCAATTATACAATTTACATGGCACAATTTAAAATTCCGAAAAACCGCAAAATTGCTGCAAGAAATACTAAATAAAAAGTTTATTATCTCCGTCATTTTTAAAGACAAAAATATTATTTTCATACCCACTTAAAGCTTATCAGACATTTTTGGCTCTTCTGACAAGAATAAATAAATGTATTATAGAAATTTATTTTTTACATATTTTAAAATATAATTATAGAAATCGCATTTCTTTAAATTAACGAAAAAATACTCTTGTTCTTATATTTATATATCAACTCTACATAAAGTTTTAATCTGGGACGAGAATGAGATAAAAAGTTAAAAGGTATTAGAACTGAACATACAAGTCTTGAACTTAGTAGAAAATGTTCGATTTTAATAATTGATAAGAATCTGGGTCGACATCCATGTGTACCTGGATGAGACATTGGTAGACCGTCTAATTTGGTCAATTGAGAGCGTAGGCTTGGTCAATTTGGTCAATGTTTCCATATTTTTTCTCGGTGTTTTGAGGTGGGGACAGGAGCTGTACCTTAACAGTCACAAACCAATGGCAGAGGGGGGATTAACGTCACGATTAACGTCAGAAGAAGAGGTGTTACTTAACTCTCAGTGATAGTTTAGTCTTTCGAATCAGAAGATACTTGAAATTGGAAACCGTCGCCTTGCGAATTCGCGTCGAGGAAACACAGACGCAGCGATCTCTTAGAGCGAGGACAAGCGGTAATTGCGTTAAAAACTTACTTTATTATGTGTCGAAGTAGGGAAAAGCTGTGCAATTGAAGCAATTTAATGAATGTTGAACTAGCTCTTCAAGAAAAGGATGTGGAGGATCACAAGTACGGAAAATGCTCAAAATAAATATGCCATTGCTTTAACCTACAAGACAAAATATTTTAACATAATCATGCAAAACATGATAGGAATATACACTGAATGCATGTATCATTACTTATCAAAAATGAAAAAGGTATTCTAATTACATTACAATTTATTGACGGGGCCGCCATTGCTCACCGTATTGATATCCTCTGGGTACCGAAACGACATACTCATGAGACTGTTAAACAACAGGACAGAGACCGTGCACGATCTTTCTTCACCCATTCTGTCCATACTTACATATATTTTATTAATATATTGCTATAATTTTATAAAATTTATTTTTGTCGATTCGCCAATGATAAATACAACAATAAGCCGTTTCTTAAAATAGAAGTGTACAAACCAACAAAACCCTTCCCAATCTAAATAGTTTTGTTTGTTAACAGTATTTCCCAACATACCCCTTTCCACTTTACTTCATTTCTAAAATTCTCCCATCTTTTCTACATCGTACATATATTTCTGCAAAAACACTTTCGCAATTACAACTCAAGAACTTTGACGTACGAATACGTTGTCAGATAAATCATGTGTATCCCATATGTATACGTATTTACTCTCTCTCTCTCTGAGTCACCAATAATAAATAGAGATAAGGCTTTTCGCAATCTCAAAATTTTCATTTTTCTACAAACGTTTTCACCTTCGCAACATATGATTTTCCTGTCGCAATATTTCTCTGCCACATAATACTTCCTCCAGAGTATTCCAAGATTATCAGATCGTTTCTACATCGTACATACTTTTTTTTCTCGGGATAACACTTCACGTCCACAATAGCACCCATCCATCACTGATCCCTGTCATGATCCTTTAGGTGGAAAGCTTCTGTGGAACACCCTCTGAAGGCTGCCGCTCCTCGCGCCGACAATGCCGGGATCCGTCTAAACCGCACACGAATTTGAAAATCCTCTTCTTCTCCTTCCAACTCTGGAGGAATCTGCTCTCTCCCTATTTCCTCGAAATCCCAAACCGCTCGCTCAAAAACTTCTCGAATCCTCCCATGCAAAGCGGCACGTGGCTCGAGTTTCCCCCGCCCCTCCCCTCCCCTCCCCTCCCCACGCTCCACCCAGCGCCTCCCCGCCCCGTCCCCCATCAGCCTCCGTCGTCGCGACGTGTCGCGTCCGACAACTCCTTCGTCGTTTGCCTCCACCCCCTGGAGCATTTTCATTGGCACCCCGCGCCTCGTCGCGACCAAACGCACAGTGGGGCGAATGCCAGTGTTCTGGATGACAATTCACCCTAGGGTAAGTAAGAGGTTTTGTTCCATAAGTTTCTGGCCTCACTAACTTATATTTTTGATGCAAAGAAATAAATACCCAACTTTTCATGTTAACAATCCTTTACTTCAACCCACTTTTCCGATTCATTTGTATATTAACATTCGTTTCATTTGTGTATTAACGTTTCTATGCCTTTGAAAAAAATACTCCGAATTTTTGTTCGCAAAATAGTTATTATTTCTTCCTTATTAATATTAAATTTATACAATTTTATATATTATATTAAATTATATATAAAATTATTATATTAAAAAAACTGCTCATTTCACCTCTCACTCATCTGAAACGTTTCTTCCTCGAAGACCTTGCTTCAGTTTTGATAAGTGGTGGACGTCGCTGAGTGCTCAATCTGGATTGTAGTGTTAACGAAGTCATAGTCTTTCATAATATTATATGCAATCTGAGCAGTAAGCACAGGTGCGTTGTTGTAAAGAAGCTACACACCACGAGACTTCACGCACAGCATCCAAATCGGGTATCTCTCTCCACGAAACTGAATAAGATGTCGACTAAAAACGTATATCATTACAACAAATTCAGATAAGACTATAAATCTCCCAGGAGGATTTCCCATTGATGCGCAATATCTTGATGAGGTATCAAACTAATGGAATCGCCTGTTAACCGCGTATTTTGGGTTTTGGGGCGCGTCAAGTACTTTCAGAATTAGTCTCGTGAGTGTGGGGCATATTATAGCCGGAAGGTGTTGGCGACGGTTTTTCTCCGCTGGAACATGAGATTCGAAACCTGCCCATTGGCTAGGGTTTTCTTCCATTCAAGTTATCTCTCCTAGTGGGGCACAGTCCCCACCAAGACAAGCCCTAAGCTTTCTACAAGTTTTCCGTCAAGGTAATGTCGTGCGTGTGTGTATGTGTGTGTATATATACCGGGAGCGGTAGCTCAGTACATCATGATGTCACTGCAGCGCCTCTGCCCGGGAGGTGCTAGGTTCGAGTCCTGACGGCAGCAGGATTTTCGACACTAGCTTTCCAGCTACGTCGAATTCAGTCACTGTCTGGAGGAGAATTCTAGCGGCCATCTGCTCTGATCGGCAGTTTTCCATAGTTTCACCGATCAACACCTGGCGAATGTCGGAGCAGTACCCTAACAAATGGGACACAGACCGCGCGCGATCTATCCTTCCTCTTCCTTGTCCTATCCTCTTCCCTTACACACACTTACACCACACATGCCTGGAGATCGGTCGGGATCTTAGAGCTCCTTCCTGCTGGAGCGGTGCCCCGCTGGTGGGAGATACCCGATTGGGAAAACCTACGATCGGTCGGCGCCGGATCTCGCCAACCAGCAGGGGAAAAACCCCGCCCCCTCTCGCGACAAAACGTGCACAACACTTACGGGACTAATGACCCTAGTAGTTGACGCGCTCGGAATCACTAACAATCAACCAATCAATCAGCTGTCGAGATTTTATACGGAAGGTTGCTAACTTTTGACCCTTTGTAAAACGTTTCACCCCATTGCGTTGTGCCATACGCCTTTCAGACGACCCCTCTCCCGTCTCCTCGAGGTTCCTTCACGCCTCACCCGGCCAACATCACCCCCTCAGCAGAACCCTTTCGCAAGCCGCACTCACCCCTCCACCTCGCCTTCACCCTCGCCCGCGCTCTTGCAACTGCCAGTGGGACCCTCCGGGAGACAATAAGGAGAAGAATGAACTCCGAGGGGGAAGAAAGTGTGAAATGTGACAGTTACACTTTCTAACTGACGAGGACACGGTTCAGCATAATTAGAACGCCGATTGCGAAATTAAACGTGTACCCAGCAATGTGACTCGTGCGATTTTATTGCAGCCTGGAATATGTAATGAAGAACGTTCAAGTACTTCGTTTTGTACATGTATTTTTCTTCATAATGGTTTCTCACTTTCACGTTGTGTGTTTAAGATTAATTGATTGCAGATTTACTCTCTGTAAACTGAAGTTGCCTCTATTTTTCACGGTTTTTTTATTTGTTTGAAAGCGTAATATTACATTTACATAAAATTATTATGCATTAAATTTATTATCTAAGAACAATATTTTGTACAATTTTCTATTAACATTCTTAGCAATTTCAAGAACGATCAATGATATATTAGTAAAACATGATTGCACTGTAAATGTGCCAAATAAAAATATTCTTCAAAACGTCACTGATTCCGAAATATCCAGGTCAGTAGTTTTGTATTAAAAATTCTGAGTTTGAAATTTGCCAACGCGTGGATATTAGTCTAACTTTCCTTATGTTGGTGCGGAGCATAGTCTCTCGTGATTTTACCAAGAATCTCGTGCCAGAACCTGAAGATGTGTTTCATAAAAAATGTGTGCTGTGTGTGTTAGAATGATGCAAGGTAGTATTTTAAAAATTTCGAGAAAAATTTCCGGC
>BLKR01012781.1:0-16281 GCA_011170035.1 Teleogryllus occipitalis
TGTGTGTGTGTGTGCGTTTGTGTTTTTCGGTGTGTGTGTGTGTGTGCGTTTGTGTTTTTCGGTGTGTGTGTGTGTGTTTGATTTTTGTTTTGGTTCATTAGGTAAAAAAACGTAAAAACTATGTATGACATATGGGGCAGAAGATAATCGGCGCACGTTTTGGGTACGAGAATCCAATCCCAATATTTTAACGATAGTTGAAAGATGAATGAAAGTTATAATAATAATAATAATAATAATAATAATAATAATAATAATAATAATAATAATAATAATAATAATAATAATAATTATAATTATAATAATTATAATAATAATAATAATTAATAATAATTAATAATAATTAATAATAATAATAATAATTAATAATTACTCTCATTGTAGTGGTTGTAATTGTGGTAATAGTTGTAACAGTTACCCCACCCTTATTTCGTACCCTCTTGCCTCTTCCTCTGAACCTACTCCCGTTTCTCCCATTCCCTCTCCCAATTCATCTAAACCTGATGCCCCATTTTCCTCACAACCTGTATCTGCCGGGACACATTACAACCTTCGACCACGCACTCGAGATGAAAAGGAAGTAAATATATAGCAACTACAGTCAAATGCTGCCGAAAACCATTCGTGTAGGTACTTTCAAAAGATAAACATTCTGTACCATAATGTCCCTTTCAAATAAAACTGAGTTTATCGAGACACATCTACAGAGCGATTTAAATAAAATGGATATTCTTTGCTTTACAGAACATTGCTTATCTCCTAATAAACTTAACATTTTCCAAATTCCAATTTTACCTCGTAGGCATTTATTGAGAGAAAACAGCATAAAGGTCCTACGTATGGGGGGGGGGTTCCTGTATTTTTTCCTAGGGCTTTTTATCCAGTCGACAGCCGGTTGCCCTTTACGTCCCGAAGGGACGCATATTCGACCATACACTAGACATACACTGGCAGGCTCCTCTGATCTGGGGTCAGCAGAACGCGAGGCCCTCCGCGACAACACACACACAAATTCAAGGGACAAACAGCCATGCCCAAGGCGGAACTCGAACCCGCGACCCTTCGGACCGAAGCGCTGAGTCGGTACTCGCTCTTAGCCACCTCGACCATCCAGGTCGGCGTTCCTGTATTTACGTTGGAAATAATAATGATTCTATCTCCTTGACGAAACTAAGTCGTATTCCATTGAAAATATTTTTTTGAATTTACTGTTGCACATAATACTTCTCTAAAAAAATTACTTTGCATCTACAGACCTCCAACAAAGAGAACTGCCCAGATTATATTTTGTTCTTAGAAAAACTGGAGATGACACTTAACAAAGTCAGCAATTGCTCTCTTGAATCCATTGTTTTATGAGGAGATTTTAACATTGATTTTCTGGTTGAATCTTGCGACAAAGAAAAGTTTCTAAATTTAATTATTTCCTTCAGTTTAGATATTACAATTCATGAACCTACACGGATCGCACTAAATTCTATGAAGCCAATTGATCAAATTATAATTAACAAAACTACTATTCAATATGAAGTTGAAATATAAGATTTAGGATACACTGACCGCGATGCACAAATTCTTACCATTATAAGAAATGCGAACATTGACACAATAAATAATACACGTATGACTAGATTGTTTACAGAAGTAAAATAAAATTATTCACAGGTTACTTGATGCAGGAGTCATGGGAAGCGGTTTATAATACTGTTGATACCAACGACAAATATAATTCTTTTTTTAACGCTTTCATTTCATTTTAACATTTGCTTGAGTCTTCAAAAAACAAAATTAAATATTTCACGGTAAAGCAATTCTTGGATAACACAAGGGATTAGGACATCTTGTAAAAACAAGCGAATTCTTTCTTTCATTTCTAAACGTCATAACGTATCTCAAGAATTCCTCCTCTACTTTAAAAAATACAAATCACTGTTAAGAAAAATCATAAGGGAGGCTAAAAACATGAAACATAATCAGGATATTTTGAACTCAAATAACGAAACAAAAGCAATGTGGAATGTAACATAAAATACGACCAAATCAACTAGACCTTGTAGAGAACATTTTAAACATTCGTTTTAGCTTGTAAATATTATTTGATATAAGTATCATTAAAATATTAAAATTGAAGAAAGCAGCGAAAAATGCTGTAAGGATGACGCGAAAACGTAAAAAAATAATATCAAAATCAGTAAAAATGTCTTGTAAAAATAGGTGATTTCCTTTTGCCGTAACATAAAACTAATGTTTAATGTTAAAAAGGCATTGTTCTAAACTGAAAAGAAAAAAATATATTTCATTTAAGATCCCTCCTAATCATCAGTATTGAATTATGAATAATGGTGGCATCCAAAGTTTTTTGCGAGAAATATTTTTATTCCTATGTAATATGTACTGTTTTCATCGGCAAATGAGTTGGGATTTTATTGAAAAAATAGCACCCCCATACCCTCATACTTCTCTCTCGCATCTTGGAAAAAGAGCTCAATACAACGTGCATAGATAATGATTTTATATTTATCTACAAGCAAGACTTCAGATCATCTCTTCATTTGTTCTGTGTGCATCTGCTAAATAGCTTAAAAACCTGATCCAGATGGAACAATTTGGTTCAAAAGATAAAATGTCAATGCCAGTTTCAATACATTAATATAAAAAGTAAAATTTGTGAAAGCGCAATCATAATTCTCCAGTTTGTCATCCATCCGGTTTGCAAATGCATTCTTCCTATTTATTTTTCTCGAAATTTGTTTCATTTGTGTAAACGTTTGTTTTTATTAGGTCAAATCTTTCAAAACTCAGCTTTCAAATCACAAAAGGGAAAGAGAAACCTTTCAAAAAACTCGTTTGGAAATGCTACCAATTATATTTACGGAAGTTAAAGGACCTAACATAATGGAACAAGAATTATCCACATCAGCAGCGATAACAGTTGCAGATAACAAGGTTGATAAAGATTGCAGTCTTGAGTGGGATTACACTGATGTATTTGAAGATTTGGATACACGTAAGTGAATTTAATCCTTTATTTAAAGAGAAAGTTGAAGGTAAGAAATTTCAAATGAGTTATAATTTAAAGCGAAGGAATGTCCCAAATAAAATTTCATTGTTTCTGATAGAGCTTCAAATCCTAACCGTAACTTAAAAACTGTTTCAATTTAACCAAAACGTTTACTTTCACAGTTTATTAATTAATCTATCCGTAACCAAATGAAGCAACTTAGATTTTCAAAAGATCTCCGTAACTTTGTGAATCGCCACTCTGAGTTCGTTTCAGGGCTATTTTTTTGTGTACACTGGGTCGCTTTCCCCAATATTGAATTGAAATATTGATGGCCGTCGTAACTTTCAAATAAATAGTTAAATTTTATTGTAAAGTCAATATTTACATGCACTACACTAGTTCATATGTCAGGAGATCAGCAAGGAGCTCGTCCTGGCTCGGCAGATGCATCGTCTCTCTGGAGGAAATACCTGGGAAAATGTTCATATGTATTGTATTCCATTCGTAATGGCCAAATGATATTTTACGTTCTGAACGTGTTTTTGAGAATAAAACAAAAAAGTACCGGTACGTGATATATGTTTGGAATGCGATTATTAATAAAGGGTTCTCAGCTCATTATTTAAATATGTATTGAGGGGAAAAAATAAAATTTAATTCGTTCTAAACTTCTTCCGAAACAGGCGTGTGCTCCATGTTATGCAAGGTTGAAGCAAGTGGGAGGAGCCTCCGATTTATTTTTCAAATTTTATGCTAGAAGTGGCCACTTTCGATATCATTACCCTAATATGCAAATTAGTAAATAAACTTGTTGCTGGCTGGCCTTGCATTGACACATCAATAACTTCGAGTTATACCCCGTTGAGGTGGGTCGGTCCACGTCCTGATGGGAGGATGCACGGAGGGCTCTCAGATATTCCTTTCTTTCTCCAAACATCTTTCTTTTCCCCATCGTTGATTCTCGTTCTTTTATAACACCCTGTCTCTTTTCTTCTTCCTCTTCTATTCTACTGGCCCTCCCTGAATGCTGAACGCCCGCACATGTTTGCCGTCCATGGCGATCAATCTCGGAGGGAATGTGTGTCCTGGCGGTTGAGGAGCCTGTCTGTTTCCCAATAACTCTCCTCGTGCTTCTTACTTCCTGGCATCTAGGGATAATATTTTTATGTATTTTGGGGAACATTCCTTGCTGGTCTCAATACGCTTGCTTTGGCTACGGACTCTTCTAGACGGGCAGTCAGGAGCTGACCCACTCCCGATCAATCGGCTCGGACTAGTTCCTGTACCGAACTGCAGGGTGAGCGGGGAGATCCACGGCGGTGCAGCGCTGAGTTATTCCCCCACTATGGCTAACCTGGCACTCCGATGGAGTGTCCTATTGTTAGGCTCCGTAGTGGGTGGGGACCACGGGGATGATACTGATATCATCTTCATGGATAAACTTTGAAACTGTGAACTTTGATAGTTTCTTTTGTAAGGAATCTGATAGACCAACGAAGCCCCGTTTCCTCGTCATGTATAGAAACGATAGAGAAACAATGAATAGCGTTAGCCCCATCAAACTGGCCAGAGATATTGCAAAATTTGGAAAGTTTGAGGCGGTCGTTCGTTAGAGAAACGACACCATCGTTTTCGAATGCCGCACTGACGAACAGATCAAAAATTCTCAGATCTAAAGGAAATAGCCGTCTTCCAGGTGCATGTCTCTCCCCACCCGACCTACAACCTCTGCAAGGGTGAGGATTTTGCATCACCAACGGAAGAAAGTATGAAAGCCTTCTTTGTACTTTTTGGTGTATCTCACATTTGCAGGATCCAGCGGAGAGTGAATGGATTAGGTACTCGCTCCTATCTCAACACTGATACTGATCTTCGAATGTCCATCTGTCGGAGAAAATAGTATGTAGCTTCTACAATCTCCGTGTCAGGCAGCATGTCCCTAATTCTCTGCGCTGGTTGAAATGCCAGAGGTTTAGCCATACGCAGCCCCGTTGCATGAGCGCCGCAGTCTGCGTACACTGTAGAAAAGAGCGAAGATCCAAGGTGCATAAGCTGCTCTGGGAAGCACCCGTCGAATTCGAACCAGTGCCCAATTCGAAAGAAAGGGAGATCCAGAAGATCGAGTCTCAGAGAAAGTGTCCTTTCCTGAGGAACGACGTCGTTACCATTCGTATCCCTATGGATATGGTTCGAAGTTTCGCTGACACCGTGGGTCAACAGAAGAAATAAGATTCTGAAACCCAGACACCGAAAATTACCTCTGTGCGCGATGCTGCCTATGAAGTGTCCTTTGAAGACATCGGTGGAGATATGCAGATACCTTGTCCCATCTGAAATAAACGAAACGATGATGACCGTGTTTCGACAAACACACAAAGGTAGAAAGCTGAGAAACCGAGCCGACAGGCCCTATTTCTAGATCGAGGTCGCCTGTATCAAAAGACTGGTCTTCCAACACACGCGACTCTCTCTAGCAGAAGTCAAGACCACTCTGCAGGGAACGAGGAACCCCATATGAACACGTGCATCACTTTTCAACAGAGAAGGAAAAATAAGAAAACGAAACCCGACACACAACTCACCTAGAAGCAAAGAAACTTAACACGTAGAAATTATGGCTTTTTTCGTGGAACCTCAATGACTTCCATACTCGTTTAGACGAATTAAAGCTGATAATGTCTTTGCATTGACTGATGGTTATCTGCCTGCAGAAAACACCATCCCCTTCCTGGGCACTCTTACTCTCTTCGTGGTTTTTGTTGTTACAGGCTGTTACAGTTGTATTGTTAGTTACATTGATGATGGCCTCTTTGCCCATGACGGAGACGCTTCACTTGCCACAGACTCCTGGCGTTTAAAGAAATAGACGTACGAACAACTCTCCAGATATCTTGCATTCGTGTGAACTTCTGCACTATTTCTCTCACTACTTGCATCGTCTATATCCCCCCTGGACGAGTCGTGTCACAAGAACTGGAAGACGTGTTTTCTCAGTTGTCCTCCTTTCGTTTTCTTATTGCGGGGACATTAATGCTTACAATCCCGCCTGGGGTTGTGAATGTTTCTGAATACTGGCTAAAGCGCGCACTTTTCCGTCGCTTCAAACACTTTCTCGTCCGTAGATCGTGCTCTCTGCGCTTCTCTTTCTACAATCTTTGAGTGAACTGTTCTTAGCGTCCTTCATGGCAGTGACCACTTCCTCATTCTATTCAGAGAAAGCGTATGACACCACATGGAGGTACAGAATTCCTCGCACCGTGCACTCTTGGTGCCTAAGGGGACGGCTCCGTTTGTTTCTAGTAGGTTTTCTTTCCGCGCCCGCCTTGGTGACACGTCATCCTCAAGTTGCCACTTAGAGAACTGTGTTGCCCTGGGATCGATTCTGAGCGTCACTTGTGAGCGTCAGTGAGCGTTTGCCATTGCTATCAATAGTATTGCATCAGTAATTCGTGAGCCTGTGAAGACATCACTGTTCGTTGATGACTTTGCCTTTTTTGCCCCTCTAAGAGCATACAATTATTGAGTGGCAGTTACTTCTGCTCAACAAGTTGCAGGAATGGAGCGATTAAATATGATTCAAGTTCTCCACATCAGAAACCAACTGCATGCACTTCTGCAGAATTCATCACCTCTATAATCATCCTGACATTTTTGTGGGAGTTAAGCTCTTGTCGAATTCGACAAGAGCTTAACATGGCGAATACACATCCGTAAATTACGAGCCCATGTGTGTCATCTTTAAATTTTCTTCGCACTGTTACTGATAGCTCTTGGGGTGTAGACAACGTGTCTCTCTTGCGTTTGTCTAGGACTCTCATCCGCCATCTTTTGGATGATGGATGCATAGTGTATGGGTGAGCGCCTCCATTAACCTTCCGGTCATTAAATACCATACACAATACCGGTATAAGGATCAGTACAGGCGCCTACCGCACGAGTCGCATTGAATGCCTCTTGGCCGAGGCTAGAGAACCATCTCTGAGCCGAAGGCGAGATATTTTGAACACCTCATAAGGCGCGAAATTATCCACTGTGGATACTCCCTCACGCCAAGCAGTCCTCCACCCAAACCACTTGACTTCGTATGCACTTGGAGCGTCGTTACTCCATCCACTGTGAATCCATGTCCGTATGCTTTTACAGAAGCTGAATATAAAATTGACCCACCCTGCGAAACCACCCGAAACCTTGTTTCCCTTCAAAACTTCACCGACCCTAAATAGAAATTAGATTGTCCAACCTCCCTAAATTAACTCCCCAACAGTACATTCCTAATGGAATTTCAGGAGATAAAATCTCTGTATCCTAGCCATTACTTCATGTACACCGCTAGTTACTCCCAAATTGGCAAAGTAGGATGTGCCTTCTACTGCCGCAGTGCCAAGCGAAGTTCTCGATTAGACTCTTCGTGTAGCGCCTATATTACAAAGAAGTATGAACTCTTGGAGACACTTTAGTTCGCTGAATCGATGTCATTGAGGAAATATGTGATCTGCAGCGATTCCAAAAGCTCTCTCGAATCCATATTTTCTTGCCACCCTCTGACCCGAAACGTTCAACACCAAATCCATCATTTATTGGTTCGCCGGTATATCTTTTGTTGGATCCATTACCACCGGGGAATAAGAGGAAAAGTATTAGCTGACCAGGCAGCAAAGTCCTCCACGAAGAAAAGAGAGTTAGACATCTTCACAGTCCCCACGGAAGACACTAAGCGCCGTATCACACGCCCTATTCTCAGAGAATGGCTCATGAGTCGCTAATGCATTTTAAGCTCGTGAGTCAAGGATTCCATAAATCTTTGGTCTTCATGTCGTGATGCTAGGCGTAAGGAGATCATTTTAACACGCCTTCGGATCGGTCACTGCCATTTGTCCCAAGGATGTCTCCTCCGCGGGGACCCACCCTCTATAACCGATTACTTCAAAATAGATCATACCCCGGAGCATGTTCTCTAGCACTGTGGTAAAATAAGATAAAACCGCCGAAGGCATCACCTTGCTAGCTACATAGCAAGGATTCATAGAAATGACGGATTTTCTCTCTGCCAGCGTTTTACGAGAGGCTCACGTCCACAGCCTTATCTGAGAAAAGATATTATTGTCAAATATTTGGCTTTTAGTTCCAGATTTTAAAGTAATCTTTTCTGCCAAACCATTTTTTTATGGCAGTTCCTTTTCAGATTTATTGTTGCTTTCAATTTAATATTTTACTTTTTTATCTTGGCACTGCAACTGCGCGTACTGGTTATAAAATAATTCACACGAACACCAATGACCTTCGATGTTCAAGCTCGCTCGATGTTGCCACGTAGAATAGGCCGATCTTCCTTCTTGTTGAAGTCCAGGATGATTAGTGACCAAGTCGAAACTTCCTCCAATCACTCCCCAAGCACTGCCTATACTGTCTTGCGCCTCAAGTGGGCGCCTAACTGATTATTTTTTCCAAGTCGGAATAATATCTCTCTAATATTTTCTATCGCCTAACCTGGCACAACTCACTGGTACAATTTCTAAGTCAAGTCTTGTAACTCCACCGCGAAAATATTTAAAGTATACTTTAATGTTCACTCTTGAAAATATTTCGTCGTAATAATTCCGAGTTTGCAATGGTATAACACGTAAATTTTAAAAGTTTCAGTTGCACACTTCATGCAGAAATATTCTAGGTTCAAGTTCAATGTTCACTCTCACGAAATATTACAAGTCCCGATTTGATAATTAACCTCAAGAAATTTTCCAAGTTCCACAAATATCACTCGAACTTAATAAAACGCACAAGCGATCCGCTCACCACGACACGAGATGGAATGCCCTAATTCCTAATCTGGTCAACCCTGCAAAGCTCGCTGTGTTTTTCTCTCTATTGTTTCGACAAACTCCACGATAATCCGCTGACGTCACCCCTATTTTAGAACAAATCACAACCTCGTGATCACTACGGTGCACCCTGCACCTGCTTCTAAACGAACTCGTTTCGCGTTGCTAGAGAGCCTCCTGTGTGTTTACCTCCCAGCTCTCACAGTCACTAAGGTGCCCCCGCCCCTGTCTCAGAATGAACTCGCGTTGCTATGGTGTCATCTGCGTATCTGCACCACAGAAAACCACGTCTTTTGCAATATCTACAATATTTCGACCTTTATTTGCCTAAATAAATGTCCGTCATTTTTGGTATGTCACAGTACGTATATGTATCCCCTCCACGGAAGGCTACACGCATAAATACGTGTATATATATATATATATATATATATATATATATATATATATATATATATATAAACCAGTTGCCACTTGTCAATGATACAATGCGGGCTCCGTGTTAATGCGCTCTGAATTCTCGCCATGATTTTATTAGTTACTAATTACCTTTATTTTTTTAAAATTTGATGCGTCTACACCTTGACGCAACGCGTCTCCAAGCCCCTTAAGGGGCGTTGAGCGCTTTGCACTGGGGAGTAGTCCTCCAGTAATGTGCTTTACTTTTAATATTTGTCAAGTCTCGTCACGTCGCAGTCAGTGCCTTTTATCCCTTCGGCCAGGGGCTCGACGCCGTTAGATCCCGGGGTTCCTGGCCGGTCACCCAACCACGAACCCGCGAGTCTCGAATGCGCTTAACTTTCGTGACTTCACGGAGCGTAGTAAACGCATTCGGCTAGCGCCGCCGGCGTTGATGGTCATGGTCTAACTTTATGTTCATGGTCTCAGTGTTATCTGTGCTGATTTACTTAATGGTGTAATCTGTTTAAATTTTCCGCAAACTGATTAAATCAAGTGATTACCTGTCCATCCAACTCGATTGTGATATGTTATACATGTGCAAACAGGTACTAATGCTATCAGCAATAATTACTTACAAACTGTCTAATTAGCGTCATGCCATGCTCACACAGGACATATTATTGTAATTGTAATTAATATCTGTGGATTGAGTGTAATATCAATCACGGAACTTATGCCATGCGGGCATTAACTGATGTCGATTTGCAATAATGTACTACCTAATTCTGAAAACGCAGATCAATGCGTATGAATGTAATACTGTCAGCAGTGCCATAAACTCTTAATTGTGCTTGGGTGAATATCATCGAACAGTGCTGTGTTGGTTACGTAAACTTCTCCACCCACGCGCGCCGATTGCGTCTCTTTGTGTCTGCGAGCAGGCGCGTGGGGATCCCCCCCCTCACCCACTGAACTGCGAGCAGCGACGAGTTCACACCTGTGAACTTCTAAATAAACTTTACTGTTTTTCATTGTATTAATTTCAACTTCACAACTATAATGATCTCTGTAATATTTTCTTAATATTCAAATATGTCATTTTTTGCTACTATTCAAATCTATGCCTATTGATTCCCCCAAAACGGCAACAATTCTCCCGTATAAATAATTAAAAATAAAGCGTGTCTAACCTCCATCAAGGAGACTGGTCCTTCCAGCTAATTATTAACAAAGTACGGTTAGAAGGCGGCTAAGTTCACTGGTTATCCACCGGCAGTCCACAGCCAATTATGCGGTCCACAGCCAATTATGCGGTCCACAGCCCAATTATGCGGAACCGTTGAGCCGCTAGCGTGGTTCACGAACGGACGAACATACACGTTTTGCCTTCATTCGATTTTTCGATAACAAAGACTCACAAAACATGAATTCTGGTTACTCCACGTGTTAGAAGATTTTGTTCCCTAAATTTAGCAACTGGATTTAACACGTTTTTCATTACCAGAGCCCGGCAATGAGAGTTTTTCTGCCGAAATTTCGGGGTTTTTCCGCGCAGCATTACATAAGTTTCTCTTCTACTTAAGCGGTACCGAGAAAGTAAAATATTAAGAACCTTTTTATTATTTTCCTAAATAAATTAATTGCCTAGTTCTGATTAACTGCAACTATGCAAATCGATATATCTTATTAATTTAGTTTAACGACATCTTTCAAAGAGTAAAAATTCTTATATTAATTAATTATATAAGAAGAAATTCAAAAATTGCAATTAACGAAATCTTGCACCAAAATCCGGTATCATGTAAGGTCGCTCTCAAAACAACTTTTGAACTATTTTCTCTTTTTTCACCTTGATACATGGTTCTAAGTGATGCCGAAAATGCCGAATGCTGAGTTCTATCTTCGATTCAAACTAATGTCTAAAGTATCATTTTACGGTCTTTATATTATTTTCTAATTTACCACAAACGGAAGGAAAGACTTGTTCGTTATTTTCTTATTTTGTGTTCATAATGTAATTATTTATTTTTAGATAAATATTTTTAATGAACACTATGTCGATTTCTTCTGATGTTTCAGCTGTAATTTGCGACTCCACAATAGATGTATTGCCTGAAGAGGCTCAAAATATGAATGAGAATTTATTAAAGAAATTGAATTCCCTATGTTTAGAGCGTGACTGTGTGAGAAACGAATTTGAAGAAAAGAATTTGATACTTCATGACGTAGAGACAAAAATGAATCTATTGGCAAAGGAAATTAATTTGAAAAGCGGAGAGCTTAGTTCAAAAGAAAAAGAAGTAGAAAAACTTACTAATGTTGTTCAAAGAATGTCCGAGGAAAATTTGGAAATGTCAAAGAAAGTAAATTTATTGCAGGATGAACGGAATAAAAATATTATTGTTCTTCTTGAAAAAGCTGTAGCACTTAAAGCAGAATTGACAGAGTTAAAAATGACTACTGTTCGTAACCTCGCTGACATTAAATCCTCTTTAGAAAGCCTGGCACGTGAAAATGACATCTTGAGGAATGATAATTACTTGCTGGAAAAAAAGTTAATAAAAACTGGGGAGTTAATAACAGAATTGAATAGTAAAATACTCTCTTTGGAGGAAGATTTGATTGAGAAGAAGAAAGTAATAGATAACCTTATGAATACGCATTTAGATGAAAATGTTTCTCTTCAAACTAAAATTTCTGATGAGCAAGTCAGAGCTGCCGAGGTATTACAAAAATATACCCATTTGAAACTCAAATATATAGAAAAGGCTAGAGAATGTGCAAACATGAAAAGGTTTTATGAAGAACAATTGTCAAATTGCAAAGAACAGATTGTAAGTACGTGGAGTTATTAGTATTTTGTACTTATTACTTCTTGAATATCAAATTGTGTATTGTGTCAATTGTCAATTTTAAGCATTGTAAATTGCATTAAGCATTGTGTATTGTCAATTTTAGCATGCAGCTTCCAAAGAAGAGAAAGAAATAATCCTAAGAGAACATAACTCTAAAGTTCGTGATATAGAGAATTCCTTAGAATTCTATAAGAAAAAAGTAAGTGTCCCTCTTACATTCATTCTATAATCTCCTGGTATAGTAAATCTTAACTTATCTTAAATTTATTGCAGTTTGTAATGTGTCATGATGACACTGTTAAATTGAGAAAACAAGTATGGGACCTCCATGAAAAATTGTTGAACCAAAATGAAGTAAAAGCAAAACTGGAGAGACAATTGTCAATGCTAAACCGGAATAAGGCAAAACGTGAACTAATTGGAGAGAAAATTGCGTTTTCAAGTGTAAGAATACTAGACATTTTATGTAATGTAAATGTTAATGTAAAGTGCGTAGTATAGTAAAGAACTATTGTATTCCAGGAGCAGCACTCTGTAGAATACCACTTCCCTTCACGTGAACAGTGAGTATTTTTCTTTTCTTAAAATGTATGTATTAGCTATTCGTATTTTTAGTGTTGGAGTATTTTTACAGTATTCAGTCATTTAGTCATCAGTATTTAAAAGTGACTCTCCACGAAAGATGGTGATGATTGTTTTAGAGATCTTCCCGCGTGTAATAAACTTTTTCTGAATTTTGTTAATGGTGTTGATCTTCCAGAATTCAGGCACGGGGGTACGTCCATTTTTCTGTTTCGAGTATTTGGATTCAACAGCCAGTTGGCCATTGGCGAGATGTTTTTGAAAGAATTATATTAAAGTGTTAGGTTCACGTTTTCCATCCTGCTAGATCTGAAATATGTAAATCTTATTTGTGTATTCTGTATATCTTCTAAGTTTCAGATATAAATGTTGTGAATGTTGAATCTATTATTACTATTATATTCGCAAGTACCTCAAGAAAATGTTTAGGTTAGGGAAATTTTAACAAATAAAGAAAACCCGTTTCTTGAATACTAAAATTTGAGAACATTACGGTATATTGCATGATTCGCCTTTATAAAAAAAATAAATGGAAATCACTCGTGTTATGTACACGCTCCGCAATCCCCAGGATATTAACACCCTTATAGATTGGATATTTTTAATATGTTTCATACTCCTGGACGAATGTGCATTTAAATTATAATCAACATCTAATACATCATTATATTACCTAATTTCATCTTCATCTTATCTTATTTACTTAAGAAAATCTACAATAAATTCATACATGGGCTTATAAAACATTGAAATGAAATAATTTTTTAGTATATGTTAAAAGTTGGGCATAATTTTATTTATCATACAATTATTGTTACTACCAATGAAATAAATCTTCAAACAGGATCATTGTGAGTCGATATGGGTAGACGATAGCAAAAGCAGTGAAATGTCCATTACAATGGGCTCGGCGGAAAGTCGAAACGAACGGATAAACATAGGTCCGTTCGAAATGTGATGTAATATTATTCGCAAGCAGTTTGATAAAATATATTTATTTTTTGTCTTTCTTGTAAAACTTACTTTGAATAATAGAATCACCTCCAATGTTCTCTATTGTAAAAGGAAAATTTTGAAGTGAATGTACAGTTACATGATGCTACACCATTTCGTCATTTTGTGTATTGTATCTATTACTTAGTTTTTAGTCTGAATTCTCTGAACTGCTTTCTCTATGTGACACAACTTCTTCAATCGTCTAAAAATAGAAGTAAAAATATCATTGGTAGGTTGTTTACTGTAATTCTGAGTCCGTGCGAAGCAATACTGTTGTATTTTGGATTAAGAAATGCTTCTTACGTTGAATCATGAAGAGAGGAGAGATGCGGCATTTCTGTGGTCATTGCTAGATTTGCTCGATGCCCAGGCCTCTTATTCCTAAAGCGACTGGGCAGGGGGGCGCAATGTAGTTGTGTGTACAGATTTATAAATACTCGAAACTATGCTCATTTTCAGATACATTTGCATTTTTTAAATCAATATTCTGGGCTCCCTTAAGGAAATTGGAACCCCTGAATAGGAATTTGAAATTACTTTAGAAATCTTGGTGTGACGGCTAAGCTCAAATTCATTCAATCCAATAAATGTGAAATGAAATATTTATTTTAAAATTAGATTGGTATTCAGTTATCGTTCATAAATATTGTTCAGCAAGAAAGCGTACCCACTCTCCGCATAGGATTCGAAACTGGCTTATAGAGGTCTGAGAGTCAGCAGTGTAATTTCAGCACTCCACACAACGAAAGGATTATCATGTTCGATGTGTCGAGCACTGTATCCAAACAATCACGAGGCGAACTCACCGCCTGGTAGCTGGGATGCTGGTCATTCGCTGTGTTAAAACCAGGAACGGAAGTTGCATACCTGACGAGCACGAGCTGCAGCTGGGTGAAACGCTTATTATCTTGCCGTAACACACTCCTAATTAGTGCTAAGAAACCCTCTGCAACGCACAAAAGCCCTTAACGATGTCTCTGCCATTCTTGAAAATCTAGATACTCTTGAAATTCAAACGAAGACTAAGCAAAATAAAATGAAGGAACGCTAGAACATACGCCAATTCTGAATTTTCACATTAATTTAGATTCTAAATATACATAGTCACAATCTCCTTCTTTAAAAAATGTTACCATTTTCATGAGGATTTTTTGAAAATAATTGCAATATTTTGATGCCAATCAGTTCATTGTTTAAATCGATTTTGTTCATTGTTTAAATTGATTAAAAAAATAATTGTACGCAAGTAGCTAACAAATTCTCAGAAAAATCTTTCGTTTCCCGATCGAAAGCATTTTCAAAGCATATATTTAAATGTAAGTGAACCAAACCGGTTTGGTTTCAGCTAAACTGAGATATCTTCAATTTCCTTCACTGTACAAGACATTCTCAATTCAATGCGCTAAAATTGGCGAACCATTTTCGTGCTTCTCCTTGTTACTCAGATGCCTTTACAATTATTTGTATTTTCTTATTACCATTCAATGCTCCTCTAAAATTTGGAAAATGCATTATTTTTATGATTTTTTTACTCGGTGGTCGTATCAATGGGTGACGTAAACCCTCACCACTGATGAACTACATCATCCTGTTTGAAGCGGAATCAGTTCAATTTTTTTTATAACTTGCCATTAATTTTATGTAAAACACGGTCACACAGTTCCAAACAAGTAGAATTTAAATGCCTAATACAACTACTTTTTTGCATTCATTTACTCATTTTCGAACTTACTGTCATATGAGTTCAGTCATATGAGCGGAGTTTTTTTCTGCCAATTTGTTCAAATTGTTAGATTCGTATTCAGTTTAAAAAATCAAGCAATAATACACTGTAAACCGTGTATTTTGGTTTTCAATGGGGTTCATGTCAGGACTGTTTCCCCGCCATGGATGTATGCTAAAATCATTTCCATAAGGAAATTTGTGACCGTTTTAACTGTTGACAGGGTTCGTCGTCGTGCACAAACACGTATGGAACTGCATTAAAACGAGTTACTCTCTTCGGCAATAATTCTTAAGAACTTTCAAGTATTGGCTTTGTTTCATTGTTCCCTCTGTAACATAGAACCTCCCAGGACCTATGGAACGACACAACGCCCCTCACCATAACTCATGTTGGATGTTGAACGGTTGGATGTTGTGCACATTCCAATTTGATCTCCTCACCTGATCGCAATCGAACTTATCTGGAACTTATCTGGAACTTATCTGGAACTTATCTGGAACTTATCTGGAACTTATCTGGAACTTATCTGGAACTTATCTGGAACTTATCTGGAACTTATCTGGAACTTATCTGGAACTTATCTGGAACTTATCTGGAACTTACCTGGAACTTATCTGGAACTTACCTGGAACTTACCTGGAACGTATCTGGAACGTATCTGGAACGTATCTGGAACGTATCTGGAACGTATCTGGAACGTATCTGGAACGTATCTGGAACGTATCTGGAACGTATCTGGAACGTAGCTGGAACGTATCTGGAACGTATCTGGAACGTATCTGGAACGTATCTGGAACGTATCTGGAACGTATCTGGAACGTATCTGGAACGTATCTGGAACGTATCTGGAACGTATCTGGAACGTATCTGGAACGTATCTGGAACGTATCTGGAAAG
>BLKR01012782.1:0-16273 GCA_011170035.1 Teleogryllus occipitalis
GTGTTGTGTGGTGTTGTTGGTGTGTTGTGTGGTGTTGTTGGTGTGTTGTGTGGTGTTGTTGGTGTGTTGTGTGGTGTTGTTGGTGTGTTGTGTGGTGTTGTTGGTGTGTTGTGTGGTGTGGTGTTGTTGGTGTGTTGTGTGGTGTGGTGTTGTGTGGTGTTGTTGGTGTGTTGTGTGGTGTGGTGTTGTTGGTGTGTTGTGTGGTGTGGTGTTGTTGGTGTGTTGTGTGGTGTGGTGTTGTTGGTGTGTTGTGTGGTGTGGTGGTGTTGGTGTGTTGTGTGGTGTGGTGGTGTTGGTGTGTTGTGTGGTGTGGTGGTGTTGGTGTGTTGTGTGGTGTGGTGGTGTTGGTGTGTTGTGTGGTGTGGTGGTGTTGGTGTGTTGTGTGGTGTGGTGGTGTTGGTGTGTTGTGTGGTGTGGTGGTGTTGGTGTGTTGTGTGGTGTGGTGTGGTGGTGTTGTTGTTGTTGGTGTGTGGTGTGGTGGTGGTGTTGTTGTTGGTGTGTGTCTAAATATAATATTGAGTATTAAGTTTGTGAAACTGGTCTTGTAAATAGAATATCAGGTGGAAAAAAAGCATAAATTATATTAGTTTATTATAATGCATGTATATTGGCCAATCATTTTTTTATATTTCGTTGAGGTACAAATAAAGTGACGAAACTCAAAAATTGTTTTACAAAAGAGCTGTTTTAATGTGTGAGGGATCGTTTATTTAAAGTCTAAACACAAATGTTCATTCGTTGTCCCGGATGTCCTGTAATAGTTTATGCAATTAGTTGATACAGCAACATTATAAACGAGTTGCATAAGGTATGTTTTTGTATAATAGCATTATAAATTTAGAGAATAAAACTTTATTTCGCAAAACAACTTTCTTTCGACGTTCGGGGTATGTGACATCTGTACGAGAAAACGGTGGTTGGCTGTACCGTTCACCGCCACCTCCCCACGATTCTCTCGCTGCGATTTGCTGAATGTTTGATGACGCAATCACTCGTGCCGTGAAATATAATACATCATTTGTGCCGAAAAATGCCCTTTTATGAAATATTTCTTACAACAGAAAATATCATTTATACTACTGGTATACAAAAAACTATCTTAATGAACTTTTAAATAAAAATAGTGTTTTCAAAATACATTTCTTCACTAATCTCAAAAATCGACATTTGGAGCCCTTTACTTTTGCATGGATATCGTGTTGTGCATTTGGCGCTTTTTGTCCCCATTCTGAGCCTGAGCCTGCTTATGCGAAGTCTGCTATCGAACATCTCGCATGCCTGCGAAGGCCCCCTGCCGCCCGGACATTCGCCATGTGCAGCGCAACTGTCTGCGAAATTATCTTCTCGAGCGGAAAAAATCAGTTCGTGCTTCGAAACGCAGTGCATTCACCACGCTAGTCGGCATATTCTTAAACTCGCTCAAGAAATAAAACAAGTTGAACAGCTTTGCATTACATTGCAATAAATCGTTTATCTTCTTGCAATGTTGACGATTTTGTTGGAAGCAAAATCACTTACTTTTGCGGTTGAGATTGCAATAAGCATTAGACCGCGGACAGAACGAATGCTTGGGTCACTGAAGAAACGTTAACAAGATCCCTAGCATTCGTTCTGTCCGCGGTCTAATGCTTATTGCAATATCAACCGCAAAAGTGATTTTGCTTACAACAAAATCGTCAACATTGCAAGAAGATAAACGATTTATTGCAATGTAATGCAAAGCGGTTCATCTTGTTAACGTTTCTTCAGTAGTTAATAATTGGTTATAGGTCAAATCTGAGGTGAACGTAATGGTAAAAATGTTGCGAGCAAGAAAAAAGAACTACTCAATGTGTAAATTATTCTTTGTGTGAATTGACATAAATAAAAATTTCCCGGGAAATTCCATCAGGTAAAAAATATTTTTCATCAAAAAACGTTAAAAATTTTGTGACGTGCTATAGGGAGAAGTGATAACTATGCACGTTTCCAAATTCTAAAATCCCTACCCTAAGCCATATACTACTTGAATTTTGAACACAGAAAGAAAATGAGCGTCTTTTTGCAAGGACTGTTAATAAAATATTCGCTCCCATGTAATAAAGTCTATTTTCAAGGGTAAATCAGCAACAAATTTGGGCTCTTATCTCTCACCATGTCCTTCGTGAAGGAATTATACTTCCTGACGCGATAACATGGAAAACGATTATTTGAAAAACTATATTTTCCACTGAATTCTAGAAGAAGTGCACGGATAATGAAGTTACATTTATGTCCAGAAGCAAAACAAGGGGCCATCTCAGCATTTGCTCAAAGGATCAGGGAAACTGGACGAAAAACCTGATCGAGATGGGTGTTACTGACCCAGAAGCTGCGGTACAATACTGGTTACAGGTCCGTTTAGAATTATACAGTCAAAGTGGTAAATAAAACATTGAAATATCACTGTAAAAATTAATGTTACTTTCTTTTTCCTGCTCTGTATAGAAACAGTTATGGAGCAGAACGATTTTACTTGGGATTTAAACTTTTCGATCGAATTTAATCGTTTAATGTCATCTGGCAAAGAATTGTAAAATAATATAAATGTATGTGAATTTCTTGTAATGAGCTGTTGCTACTGTCACCTGATGAATATAATTTACTACGTCGAGAGTTATAGTTATGGACATCGGCGTTTTCAGAAAATATATTCCCGCCTTAAGCAAGTCAGTTGTGACAAACGCCACTGATTCTTAAATCGACAGACAAGGTAATGGTAAAGTTCCAAGATTAATAAAGAGAGACTTACAAGAATCACGTGGGTGGGATTTGGTTATTATTCGTAAAATTCTTTTTTGTAATCTAAAAGTCTGGGAGCTGTAAGATGTATTTCCCCAGAATATTATGCCATATCTCACGCGGGAATGAACATTCGCGAAATTTACACGAGCAATACGAAGGCTGACTGAATTTGAAAGAATTTTGAACGCGTAGAATAATGAACTTAATTTTGCGTTTAATTCATTTAAATGGATGTTCCATTTGAGGTGTGGCTGAATTAAGTGACCTAAAAAAATTTGTTGCGTTAACATCAGTTAATGGTACACCATTAATTTTCAATGGAGTTCAGAATTGTTTATTTGAAATGGAAAACTGCATTAAACCTGTTTTCTTTTCATTTACTATTAATTTGTTATTTCGGAACCAATTTGAAACATCTGATATTGTACTATTTACGGTTTCTTTATTACAAAGTATGTTCGTATCATCCCCAAAGAGAATTGTTCTTCCATTTCGAATCGAGGGCATATAGTTTACGTATCGTAGGAAGAGAATGGGGCCTAAAACCAATCCCTGCGGGGCTCCACGTGCAATTGGCAGAGTCGGAAAAGTGTGAACATAATGTTCTATCATTCCAGTAAGGTATTTCTACTCTTCTGAGATCATTGTTTAAGGTACGACCATAACCAATCCAGGGCAATACCAGGTATTCCTTTTGAAGGTAATTTTGAAAGTGAAATGTCATGGTCAATAACGTCGAAAGCTTTTGAAGGATCTAAAAATAATCCAATATGTGCTTCATTTTGATCCAATGTCAGGCGACATCTTAGAAAATCAAGATCTACGGAAACAGCCACATTGTCTTTTAAGTCCATGTTGGCAATCTGAAAGCGCGTTGTGTTTACTGAGAAAGGTTTCCATTCGTACGTTAAAAAAGTCTCTAATATTTTTGAAAGCTGACAGAAGAGAGATGGCTGACAATTTTGAATTACATTTTTGTTGCTTTTTGAAGAGCAGCTTAATCTTACCTGTTTTAATAATATCTGGAAAAGTTCCGGTGCATAAAGATGGTCATGTGCGTTAACGGGTGTATAATGGCAGGCGCACAGGTCTTTAACAAACAATACGGAAATTCATCTAAACCGGCCGAATATTTATATTTTAGTTTACCGATTATTTTTAGTTAAAATAATTTCAAATATTATTTTCTAGTTGCTTTTACTTTTTTATTATCTCGAGGTGTATGTCCAGCAAATAATTGTATTTTTGCGATAAAATTGCAGTTCTTTTCGAAGAGAGCAATGAAATGTAATAGTGTCTACTTCGGGTTTCCAGTTACGTGAATTTATGTATAAATTGTTGTGTATAACTTGAAATTTAAGCCATACGGAATTACGAATTTTATTTCGGTGTACAGAAGTGCCGTTTAATAAATACGCATTTTTTAAAAACTCGTTGAACATGTCAAGATCCGGAGGTACTGATTACCTTTATGTATATCCTTTGTTTATTATGCAGAGTATGTGCTTTCTAAGACCTTGTAATCATCAGTTGCGTTTGGCGGAGAGTCAATATCAGTGGCGGCTCGTGTCAGTTGTAGTTTGTGCTGCAACCGAAAAGTTTGGGTATTTCAATATATTTAGTTATGTGTAATATGCGTGTATCATTTGTATAATCACTTGTGAAGAATGACATTTATCTTAAAATCAGATAGAAGGGAAAAATCCGCTTATGTAAGCGATGACGAACCATTGGCTGTGCGTGGAGGCGGCGTGAAACTACTGATGATAGTCAACATCTCAAAGACCTGGAAAGAGTTTGATGGCAATCAGACTATAGAACATGCGAATGGCCTTCAGACAGCCTTCGCAGACGCTGCGTGTACCGCGGGCTGGTGACAAGATCCCAGAGGGCAGAGGTGAACACAAGTAGCAAACGTGAGCAAACTTCGTGAGAAATCTGTTAATTAGGCGCTGCAAATGCCTTCCAATTCCATAAACGTTTTTGTGAGAGTTATACTAGCATTGTTCATCTTATAAAAGTTAAGAAACACAAATGCTTTGTATTTGTATGACGGGATGAGTCACTCGTTGTTTTTATTTTACCACAGTCAATATCTTCTTACAAATGTTTGCCGAAAAACTCTCCTTGCTACCTATATTCATAATTGAACTTAATTTGGAATATGAGTTACGTTGGAGATCCCGGAGCTAAAGAAACCGTGGCCAGATTGCTCTTCTTCCCGTAGTACGTCAGTTTTTAACGATAAATAATAAAATAAATACCGTTAGATCGTGGGGAGTTCTTGGCTACATTCGAGAATAGCAACAGTCAATAAAGATCAGCATTTTCTCTCGGAAGGCTGGGTTCGTAGGCGAAGGCAACGGGGCTCTATCACATTCTTTGAACCACCAACGTTGTTGGTGGTTCCCACGAGCCCCAACTTGTCAATGTTATGCCATGTCTTCTAACTCTCATCAGAAGCAATTTGTTTTTCCTGAATGGAAGAAACATTCAGCACGACTACATCTCCTGAGTGTTGCCACAGAAATAAAGTGTAAGAGTACCGTATTCTAGGCCGTTCCGATGAACATAAATTTACGCAAATGTCAATCATAAGATTCTTTTCGGTTGAAATGATGGAACTCCCGAAGGTGCAACCAAACTATTTGTAGGAAATAACTCCATAAAAAATACAAAAGTTTGTTTGCCTATGTAAGGGAGAATTGGCGAGGGAATTTTATTTTCATTTCTCGAGAAAATGAAGTGTCTAAATCTTTTGAGTTTGTATGTTATATGTTCTAAATGTGAACATTTTTCCCCTAGAAAATTTTGTCATAACGCCATTCATCACCTTAAATGAAGGTTATAATTTTCAAAAAATTTCTTGTGAAATAAAATATCTTAAGAGTAAGATAAGAAATGAGTTCATGGAGTGATAATTAATTTTGACGATGGTACCAATCGAAATTTTGATGGAAGGCGAGTTCCTAACAAGAAAATTGTTCTACTTTGAATTCACTCGATTGGGCTCGTATTAGATTTCGGAATTTACAGGACCTTCGAAAAGTATGATATGCAAGATGGCAAGTATGTCCTCATGGATAACGTAGAATAAATTTATCATTTTTAGCAACAAAAAAAGTGTAAATATTTTGATGAATTTGAAAGAAATCTTGACAAAAACTGTCAACTGGAATACCACTCATGTTCGCACCTGGTTCCAGAAGTAACTTTCTAACAGGAAAAGTTTGAAATCGTGATATATTAATTTTAAAGTGCAAGTTCGCTAAACTTATTTCGTTTGTGCCATCTAACGAAGTGCAGTAAGGCGCATTTGAAATAATTTTTGAAACCATTCCGTAAATTTAGAACATTGACTACATTGACCCCTTTTATAGGCTCGTTGCATCAAAATATAATGTACATTTTATTTGTACGTAATTTCTTGCCTGTTAGTCGCGCCTCTCAATCGAGACGCGGGCCATCACGTTCCCGTCAATAGACCGCCATTTCCACTTCTCTAAAGAATTATTTAGTTTCGAAGAAGCTAAAAGTGCTTTGCTTGCGGCCATCTGGCATGCTACTTGTTAAAAAGTATCGAATGTATATCAACATGTTGCGTTTTTTATACAATTTAAGTAAGCCGACCAAGGCAGTTCACAAAAGCGAGCAATTGAGTGGAGTCTTGAGATAATTCTCCTGAGTGCTATTCAGTTAGTATGTATATTCATGGTTAGATATTCGTGGTTGGATTACTTTAATAAAATATTTCTTTATGCATGATTTTAGTTTTTTGCGAAGATTAATTGTATTTTTTAAATAAAGTGCATGTCTGAAAAATGATAGGCACCCATCGGTACTCGTCCGTCTAAATGAAGCCTATTATTATTATTATTATTATTATTATTATTATTATTATTATTATTATTATTATTATTGTTAATATTAATATTCTGAACAAGTTTCTCGCCAATCACCTTCGTCCATTAAACACGGCGTGCGTGTTTGTACAACAGCGAGACACCAATTTCATTTTGATGTAATGTAACACACAGCCTAGTTTAATTTTAAAAATGCAATGCGAAAAACAAGGCATTCAGCCGAAACCATAACGTTTGAAATAGTTTTAGTAGTGAAACCGTCACCAGAAACAGAAAATGAAGTCATTTTTTGTTGTTTTATGTAATGAAAGCAAGGTAATGAGTCATACTTTAACAAAAAAGGCAGAAAAACTGCAAACGTTTCGTAACTGAAATGGGAACCGGGACTCTTTATTGCAATATTACCTAAATCCTTTATTAAATAAAACGGTATTTAAAATTGTTCGATACCTTTCCAAAAACAGGTACTACTAAACCCATTTTTGTTTCTCTTGTAAATCCGTTCTCGAGAAAAGAATTCCGGGGAATTATTTGAAAAGCAGCCCGCCATGAATGAAAGCGGTGGAACTAGAAGTTTCGGGGACGGATGAATTGTTGGGGCTGGCCCGGGAGAAGCCTGCGTGCGTAAGTCCCCGCTCATCCGCACCCACCCCCGCTGCCGGCGCGGTCTACAGTTGTCATGACGACCGCCCGAAGGCGGGCCGGCCGGGCCACCGAGTCACCGCGCTGCCGCCACCGCCGTCTGCTATCGATCCAACCCTCCTGGCTGCTGCTCCGGCGAGGCCCGGCCGCACCTAGCCAGGCTCGCCAACATAATGCGCATAGGCGACCAACGCCCCGTGCACCCGTGCATCAGGGGTGGACCGGAGCCTAATGAGCAATGACCCTGGCTCCGCCGAATCAACATCTGTTTGAGCAGGCTTACACCTTTTCGAGCACAGGGTGGTCGGATCTCATGTCCCAAAGAGGAAACCACCTATATTATTCGTAGTGCACGCACATTTTCTCTTAACAACATTGATTTCTACAAGAAATTATGTAATATGTACATATAACTGTTTACGCAGTTTGGAATAATGAATTCAAGTTTCCATTTTGTTGAAATTCCAATTTAAATGATAACTTTTCGTTACGATCACGTCTCTTGAAATATCCATAGTATTCTTTACTATACGTACTTTAAAAATGTGTTTCTGAGGTTTCGAACTGGTTTCGTAATAAATTAATTGTGAAGTATGGAATAAAAATTGTTTCCATGCAATTTTGAATTTCCAATTGCAATCGCATGCTCTGTTCTAGAAGAATACTATACCGATGTTAAGATAACATTTTCTAGGTCTCTAATTTCAGTCAAATGGGGTACCCATATAAATGAATTCAACTTTTAATAGAGTTCGTTATCTTAGGCATTCAGAATTCTTTCGAATTGTCAGCATTCGTGAAGTTCGTTGCGTGTATTTTGCGAATGTACATTCCCGCCAGAGTTGTGGCGTAATCTAGAGAAGCACATCATGTAGTATAATACTCAGTTTCAGAGTAGGGAAAAATGTACGAAAAAATAGGCAAATGCGTTCCTTCCACGTGATTCTTGGGAGCTTCTCTTCATTCACCTTCGAATATTCTCATTGACTTCCCTATTTATTTACGAGTTAGTACTGTAGTTTCCTCCAAAATCGACTTAAGTGTGAAACATATTTTCATGTAATTATAAGCTTCCGTATTGCATCACCCTCTGTAGGAATTTATATACATCGCGTGTCCGTATCAAAACAATCACGTGCATAATACAAGAAATTCTCGTATAATAATATTCGTTACTTTCCAACTCATTGCTAGAAGACCTTAAACAATTAAAATCAATACACAAGTTTTTAATGCCAAGTAATATATTTTGTGCTGCATAACGATTTCTACACAATTAGACACGATACTAACCATCGAAAAGAAACATTTATTTTCACATTGATATTTAATGAATTAGTTAAAATTTGTACTGAATAATTTCAAAACGACTTTAACTGCTTCCTAGTCTCCTTTCGCTAGTTGTGACAACATTAGAATCTAGGACATGGGTTACTAATTTGTTAGCAAAATTATGAAATCAAATCTGTCGTTGGTTTTGCCGATGCAAATAAATTTTCTATTACTGGGGAGCGAAAATTTCTCGTTTTCAAATGTTGCTAACCTCATTGTTACTACTTTCGTTCAACATTCAACTACGTATAGTAAGAATGGGGAAGAGGTTCCGGAGACCAAGAGAACGTGTCCAGATAGTACTTCTCTGCCATACGTCACATACCGTTTTTTGGACGAAAATCAAATCAAGATTCCATTTGTATGCATAGTTAAACGAGCTCCATTGGCCCTCTCAACATCAACGTTTTTATAAAGGACGGTAAAAAACGTAGCTGTAAAGAACCGATATAATGATTTTCAATCGTAATAGTATGCTCCTCTATAGGGGAGTTCTGTGAATTGCTGAAGAATAGTTGCACAAGATGCACTCTTAAATATCTTGTACTGACAAATATGTGTACGGTGGTGATGAAGATACCCGTTCGTGTACATCTCGAAAATGATTTTTGAATAGAATTACATTTTTATTGATTGCTCCAAATTTTCTAAATGAAAATGTCCCCTTAACTTACTGTAGTAACATACTGTAGCTTATTATATCCCTAACTCACGACCATAGAAGTTAGGTGTAGGGTTTTTATAAACTTTACACGAGGTTGGTACCAGCTTCCTGGACCAGATGTAGTGACTGTCGGTGCCTCTACAATACTTAGCACAAAATATGGGCTGTTCTCAATGATGTGAGTGACGTGATGCCTTAGACTTCCCTAGTCTTTAGAATGACTTGGGAGTTGGCGCAAGTTCTTACGTGAAGTTGGGAACAAATCCTAGAGTTCTAGTAATTTGGGACCATTGTTGTTTTGCGCCCCACGTCCCGCTGATCTCTATTTCCAAACATCTGTATTTAGGGGGTTAATCATTCCATGCATTCTGATCGCATGCTACGTCAACATAAATACAAATTATTATTATTATTATTATTATTATTATTATTATTATTATTGTTGTTGTTGTTGTTGTTGTTGTTGTTAACTTCCGCGGGCCTGATGTGTTGGCGCTTAAGCGAGAAGTAATGTACAGAATTCATGATTCGTTAAATGAATACGGACCACATGGTAGTCAGCCATTCTTTCTTTTTCTTTATACTTTTTCGTCTAGTACTTTCGTCTCCAGTTTCTGGTTGTTTTCCTTATTTTTCTCCTCCCAACTCACATTATCACTAGAGCTCGGAAGATTGGCAAAATGACATTTTGTTATTACGATTTCATGACTTTTGACAATAGGACCCCCTTAGTGCTTCAGGAGTTGTTTTAGTAGACTTTCATTTTGCTCCCCCCCCTATTTTAGCTCCTGATGCATATTCATGCCGTTTTCTCTTATATTTGCCCTTTGTGTCATTATTTTACCTTTTTCTCTCCTGGCACTGATTTCGATCAAGCTGGATATATACTATAAACCCGGACAATAGGGAAGCACGGTTGTATTTTGTCTTTCTGAGGAAGCAGAGGCCGTATTAAAATTTTAAATAAAAAAGGAAGATGATACCAGTCAAGATTTATTTTTTCATTGGTGCCGACAGACTTTGTTCGCTCACGAGGAATCCCATCCTAGTTTTGTGTGTGGCGCCTCCGATCCCTTTTGGGGACAGATCTTGATATTTTATATACCCTTCTCATTGGTGGCTTAAATGTGACTTTTCATTGTTTGCAGACTTTTTTACCCATACTTAACTAGAATAAACCTTTTTTTATGCCTGTTTGAGTGAAAATAAATCCCTGAACTTTCGGGCTCTAAGTCATTACGATTGCAGGGGTCGCTGCAACATACAGCGTGTAACGCATAAATGCTAAGCGGGTTGCGTCGAGCTACAGCTATTCAGGTTTGAAGTGGTTAAGTGGGATTTAACAATTTCAGTTAAAAGTTTTTTATTATTTAAACTAGTGAGAACCCGTCAAAATTTGACGGTGAGATCTGAGATAAATGTAAAATACTGTACCCAGACTAATGTTAACAATATGTGGCCTTGTTTGGATCTTCAGGGTATAACGAAGATATTCTGTGATGAGTTCCCAAAATTTTGAACACGCATGGCCCATGACCAGTTGGCAATGCAATATCGGCACAAAAGATATAGCACTATTACACTGAAGGATATTATTTCTAAAATTGTTTGATGTGTCATCATCTACTATAAACAACTGTTTGATTTATTCTGGCATATTGCTCGAAGGTATACTTGTTTTCCCATTTAAGCAACACAAGAGTAAATCGTTTGCAGAATTTCTCTCACGTGGAAAATACAAAGCAGAACAAAACTGACATTTCATAGACAATGACCCAATAGAAAACGAAATGACCTCACTATCACGACACCTATGCTGACTTTCTCTTTCCCTGCGTTCAGTTAATGTACGTTTGCGTCTTTTGGGGCGCGTGGACAACGATTCGGAATTCGACATAACCTGTAAACAACTTCACTAAAATATTACAACCGAGCAAAACCCACTGTGCGAATTTTCTCTAAAAAATACACCACAGAAGCAAATACATGCAAACTGTCAACACCACAATGCAATTATTATACTGAAACAAAACCTTGACGAATTGTAAACAAATCTCAACAATCAAAACAAAACATCAAGCAGCGTGGACTCACATCTATGGACTCATGTATATCGGTTTTGAAACTGCCACCCTTTGAAAGAAAACAATTGACTATTGATAAGCGTACTATTAAAGAATGATTTAATTAATTTACACCGTCAATGTTGGTGAATCAACGCAAACAATATCTGATAACACATCTAGGGATCATATTCTTTCATTTAAAAGAAAAAATACAACAATTGGTTCAGTAGAAGCTCTAAACGAAGCCATGGCAGAATACCTTATTTTTTTAAATATATAGATGAACCTGAACGGGCTTGTCTTGAGGGTATGTTCAGAAGATTCAAATTACATTTAAGGATTCTCTTCACAATTAATTTTACACAAAAATATTAAAAACTATATAACGTACTGTGTGTGGTTGTGGATTAATTAATTAAATTAATGCTAAGGTGTAAATATATTTCATATCCATTGCTCCACAAATGTGAGTAGTGGAGCTTCAATATAGCAACAAAATGTGTTACTCTACGAGAATGTGACGTGGAAAAATCTTATACGACCGACCCTCAGTTGCCTGTGACACATTTCATGGATCATCGCGAAGGTTTAAGACAAAATAAATCGTAAATGAAACACAATTCGTAGATCATATTGCATATTTCTTCGTGATAAAAACGCTAGGAGCTGTAACATTTTGCGCAAAAAATCACTAATATTGAAAGAAAAGTTTTCTACGAAAATAGCTACTGAAGCCGCGCATTCACATTTCGTGATGCGATGTGTGTGCTGTAAGATCTGCTCTACAGAAATGACATCCAAGAGATTCAGATCTTTTGGCATTCTGCAAGGTGGCTCGATCTCGGAGATTTAATTCTGCTGGGTGCGGAGTACATAGCAGATCTTGGCCCGTGAACGTATTTTTAAATTTATAGTACTATAATTGAAACTGTAGATACGCCGGACTGGCAGTTTAATTTCCCGCGTTTTTTATTTGCACCACCGCAATGTCGCTCTTGAACTTTAAAAAACAATGTCTTGAAACTTTTCATTACCATTATCTTTCATGTGTTAAACGCATCTTGTAGCAACGTCAGTACTCAACTGACAACACAAGTTCTGATGTCTTTTTTGTATCCTAGTAATTTAATAAATGTCATTTCGTTTGCCTGGAGCTTAAACTTATTCATTACCGAACTCGCGCTTCTATGTAGAAGAGTTAATTAGTAGTTAAAAGAGTTGGTAAAAGTTTAAGTGATATTTCATTCGCATATATCTTCTAATTGTTATTCTCTTTCTGATCGATGTACCCTGACAACTAAAACTTTTGATTTACTTTTTTTATATCATTTGGATTTTCGATCGTACAAGTTTTTTCTCCCACAATACTTCAGTTCACGCCATTGAAATGTTACCGTCTGTAGTCTTTCCGAAATTACGACTTGCCACTCTTCAAACATTGGTGTAATTGTATAATAAAAGATTTTAAAATCAAAAGTATTGTTATTAAGTTTTATAAGGAGTGGTGAAGTATTACGGCCTTGTCGAACGCAGAGATATTTTTCTGTAGGACTGGAGTTGCTTAATTTGTATGCTTATTTCTGATCACGTCTTTAAGATGTAGTTTATGCCTTCTTAGTGTTAGGATATCTCGTAAGACAGGGTCTGTTAAATTTGTTAAAATCTTTGACATAATTTTTTTACAGGTTCCGTTTCACTGTACGCATATTAATATGCATGATTGTTTTGCACAACGTAAGGCCCGAAATTGTGGGGATGGAAGTAATGAAAATCCGAATGAAAATATTTCAAGGCTTTGTGTAACACGGTTCCATTGGGAAGGAATTTCGAACACTTCTATCGGGTATTTCAGAACTTTCACACGGCAAAGCTGCATCTTTTGTATGAACGCCTGAACTCGCATTCTTTCGACTCCCAAATCGTTAGTTATTTTTAATGGTTCAATTGTCGATTGTTTGAACGATTACTATTTTTTATTTTTTTGTGTGCATAGGTTCAAATATAATATTTATTATACAAATATAATATAATTTTAATATTTTTCTTTGCTGTTGATTTAGTTAATATTATTTGCCCGTGGGACTTTCATGCGGCACTGTATAATTTTCATTAATAAGCGAAACTATTAACTCTTCTTGGTGATAAATGCGAGAAATTGCCGTGGCTTCATAGTAAGCTCTCCCGTCGTTGAGCCAAACCGGTTTTGCAGTAAGTTCTAAAGTTTCCCATAGCCTTCATTTAACATGCTTTCTTATCTCGTTTCCCATCTCACCTCATCTTGAGTAGCGCATCAACTCACGTAACAGTAGCTCCTCTTGTAACTTTTAAACGGTTAAAGATGTTGCAACATTGGCAAAAGTGCCAGTAGGGAAGCTATTAAGAGACGTGCAAATCCTACATTTATGATTTCTAACTCCGAGATATTAACGTTATTCGAACTAGTCATATTTTGAATGACTGTCGAATCAAACGAAATTAATATTGCTTTACTTTAGATGTTTCTCGCAAGTTTATTTATAATTGTTTCATTCTTGTCAGTTTATTTATATTTTTTTGTCATAAAATGGTTAATTATGTGTGATGCATGGAGGAAATAAAATCTGTATTCAGAAATCTCTACCATGTTTTTACTTGGTTGAATGATGCAAGTAGCAACGAGCATTGTTTGCAACATTTGTGAGAGATGCCGCGAGAAATATTCGTTTCTGATGAATGAAAACTATTTGCATCGGCAAATTAGTTCCAGATTTCATTTGATGTTACTGACGAAAGAACTAAACCCTCTCGTGTTTCCCATCTAGCAAAATGTGCACGAATAATGAATTTACATTTTTTTGTTCAGAAGCAGGGCAATATTCTAATTTTAATAAAACCCATGTGATGTTTACAACTGGGTGATATTTAGCTGTACTATGCTTATAGTTAAGGTAGAGTCGAATGTAAGTATTGCTTTGGACCCGTTGCTGCCTCTTGAAAAGGATCGAGGGGACGCTTAATTGATCCCTGACGACATTAGGAGGATCGAACTTTCTCCTGCTCTAGAAGAGATAAAATTAGACTTGCACTTTGCCCCGGAGTGAAAAGACAGTGTTACTCGAGCCGTTTGTTGGGACGACTGTGGCTCCGTAGAGTGATGTTAAGCAATCTAAAGCAGTTAATTACTCAGTGCAATCAGATTAGAACTAATTTCGTTAGATATTGATAACTGAGACGTTGGGGCGTGTTTAATACGTTCACTGCAGTGGTTTATGAACGGTATACTGCTTAATGTGCGACTTGAGTAGTTCATCTGGAAAGAGATTGTGTTGAAACGAATGTTAACTGACTCGCCAAAGAGCCACGAGTATGATTGTTTTGACTAAAGGCTGTTTGGTGGAGAGCGTATGTATCAATGTTTGTAAGGCCCACTCGCCCTGCGAACGTTTCTTGGAAGAGGCTCCCTTGCGTCCTTCGGGAAAAGGGCGGGGTTCGCGAGACTGGCGCACGGCGCATCGCCGGCACAGCTGCATCCGGAGCCGCAGCCGCTTGGAAAGACGCGCCTCGGAGCGGTGCAGCTTTCGCACGAGCCCCCCCCCCCTCCCCGCCTATTTCCTCTCCCTCCTCTCGCGGCGGCGCCTCGAAGGTCATATGCCCTGAACGCTGCGACGGCATTCCCTGCCACACAAACAAATTTGAAGAAGAATCTTTGAAACCTTCCTATTATCGGACCCGCAGGTTCCGGGGCTTCCTCCTCCTGTTTCAACTCTGCTATGCCGGAGTAGAACTTCATCAACGTACCAGGAACCGCGTACGATCCTTCAATCTGTTTCTATCACTGAAAACTTAACGCAGAAAAAAATACGACTTGAAGTAAATATTTCGCTATTTTCTTGTTGAACTTCTCGTTCATGTAGGTGGGGGAAAATATTCTAGAAATGCACCCCGCGTTAAAAATTTTAACCTATTCACGCAATCACGGAGCTAGCAAACAAACAAAAGTATCGAGCGACAACAGCCCCGGCAGTTGGTGACAAATATTTCACCTCATTCCGAAGGGTTTGTTGCCTCAACAAATAAACTGCAAAGGTCTCCGCAATTCTGGCGCTCCACGTGTTTACACGTGAAATGGCGCGTGTCTTCGCGCTGCGCAACAAACGAAGGTGCCGGTCGACGCCACCGCGCGGGCTGCCTGCCTGCCTGTCTCTGTCTCTGTCGCTCTTTCTGTCTCTGTCGCTCTTTCTGTCTCTGTCGCTCTTTCTGTCTCTGTCGCTCTTTCTGTCTCTGTCGCTCTTTCTGTCTCTGTCGCTCTTTCTGTCTCTGTCGCTCTTTCTGTCTCTGTCGCTCTTTCTGTCTCTGTCGCTCTTTCTGTCTCTGTCTCTCTTTCTGTCTCTGTCTCTCTTTCTGTCTCTGTCTCTCTTTCTGTCTCTGTCTCTCTTTCTGTCTCTGTCTCTCTTTCTGTCTCTGTCTCTCTTTCTGTCTCTGTCTCTCTTTCTGTCTCTGTCTCTCTTTCTGTCTCTGTCTCTCTTTCTGTCTCTGTCTCTCTTTCTGTCTCTGTCTCTCTTTCTGTCTCTGTCTCTCTTTCTGTCTCTGTCTCTCTTTCTGTCTCTGTCTCTCTTTCTGTCTCTGTCTCTCTTTCTCTCTCTGTCTCTTTCTGTCTCTGTCTCTCTTTCTGTCTCTGTCTCTCTTTCTGTCTCTGTCTCTCTTTCTGTCTCTGTCTCTCTTTCTGTCTCTGTCTCTCTTTCTGTCTCTGTCTCTCTTTCTGTCTCTGTCTCTCTTTCTGTCTCTGTCTCTCTTTCTGTCTCTGTCTCTCTTTCTGTCTCTGTCTCTCTTTCTGTCTCTGTCTCTCTTTCTGTCTCTGTCTCTCTTTCTGTCTCTGTCTCTCTCTCTCTCTGTCTCTCTCTCTCTCTGTCTCTCTCTCTCTCTGTCTCTCTCTCTCTCTGTCTCTCTCTCTCTCTCTGTCTCTC
>BLKR01012783.1:0-16268 GCA_011170035.1 Teleogryllus occipitalis
ATGTATTCATTTCAATTTTATCACTTGCATTTTAAGAGATATTGAGGTAACTTTGTGTTTTCAAATGGAACTATACATATTTTTTTAGTCTATCATGACGAGCGTAAAAATACGAATCCAATGATATACATATTGTCATATGTTAGATAAGCATTTTTTGAGTAATTTTGATATATCTGCGACTCATGTTAATGTATATTTTAAATGTAAACAGTTCGCCAACCAAAGGTCGCAACGGTCGCCCTACTAGCACGTGCTTGGAGCGTTAGAATATCCATTAAATACGAGTCGCAAAAATTAAAATATCTCAAGAAAATGCTTATCTAACACATGACAATATGTATATCATTGGATTCGTCTTTTACGCTCGTCATGATACACTAAAAAAATATGTATATTTTCATTTAAAAAATTCAAAGTTATCTCAATATCTCGAAAAATGATAAAATAGAAATTAATGCGTGTATTCATTAGCCCCATTTCCCTCATGAATTTCCTAGAAAACTGCATTGCAATATCTTCAACCGTTCAAAAACGGCAGGAGGTGCTAAAGTTACATGTCTCAACTGTATATCCAGAAACAAAATATTGCAAAATAATTAACTTTCTGAGAATTTTACGCCTACCTCTACAAGAATGATACGTGTTTATCCATGCAATAAATCGAACTCCGAAGTATCGCGAAGAATACTGGCTTCGTTCAAAAGTATGTTTGATTTTTTCTATCAAACAACAGATATTTGAATTAAATTTATATACTTTACTACTTTTACTTCGTTTCATCTTTATTTTATTTTTAAATTCTGCCTTTAATATTTTTGCCAAGGAGCAAAAATATTTTTAAATGACGAACCCTTTCCTTGTTTTTGTTTTGTTATGTTTTATGAAAGCATTCAAATATTTTGTGCATATGGTAATAAATTCTTTCATTTTTCTCACCCATGTATAAGCAGCAAGTCTCACGTAGGGACACCACTTTACGGAAGATTCTTTTGTCTGTTAAACTTCCTAATCTGAACGTAGAAAGTTAATGCAATTATTGCACTCTTAAGTAAATGGATATCGAAATCAAGATACGCTCGGTTCAAAATGTTTTTCTTTCGGCAACCTCTAGTGAGCTAGTTACCTTACCCGCGACCTTGAAATGCCTGGCGTAGGAAATGGCGATCAGGAGGGAGATGGAGCCGGTCGGGGATGGTGGTAATGTAGAGAAAATAATCTCCATTTTACACGTAGATATAATTCATTCCAAATACAGACTATACTTCAATTTAAACATAGCTGCTCTTCAATCTGGAAGCTTGAAGGTCACGGGCTGGAAGGAGAGGGTAACACTCATCCAATAGGGAGCTTCCTTAAAAGTTTGGTATTGGGAGCTCCCGATTGGATAACAATGTCCCCCTTTCCTTCCAGCTCGTGACCTTGAAGTGCATCTACGTTTAAATCAAAGTATAATGAATGATTGCCATAAATAAATATCCGTACAAAAAGGGTTATTTTCACTAGTAATTAGTATCAGCTAGATATAATAACCTTTTAAACTCCCAAATAAAATTATAATGAAACAAAATCCAAGTATATTTCCAACTAATTGAAAAAAAAATTGACATTTCGATATGTCATTGCAAGGATATAGCATTACATTCCAAAAGCCGTTAACAACAACAACAACAACAACAACAACAACAACACACACACAACAGCTACACGGGTATCGATTGCAAATAACCAATGTTTATCTCAACGTATTTCATTTAAATAAATTATTTTGAAACGCGCAAACATACTACACAAGATTACGAATTGCATTTAAATAAATACAATGTTTTTGTTTCTAAGGAATCAATAAATATTATCTCAACTAAGGAAATATATTTGAAAATCGAGAGGCTTACAATGAACGAGTAAAATTTAAGAAACATTGTCCACAGAAGGTACCCTGAAGCTTCCAATTTTTCTGGAACGCAAATTGGGCCTCCGTTCTCTGACAAGAGCGAAAGCAAAGGAAATGAACGCCATAACAACATGCAATGCAACGGCATATTCTCTCAAAAACACATCGCCTCCCCCTCCCTTTCTCTCTTCTTCGCCCGGGGCGTTCACGCAGCCTCCCTCGCCGCCCCGCCCCCCGCCCCCGCCCCCGCCCCCGGCTCGCGTGACCCGGCACTGCGTCCGCCATCTTTGCGCACCTCCAGATAGGGTTAATTCGCGCGGCTCGGAATTCCATGAATACGAACTTAATCCGCTCGGAGCGCTAGCTGCGCGGGGTGGCGTCGGACCGAGGAGGAATCTTTTGTGCCCGGATTGCGTGAGCGGCCCCGCACAAAGAAAAGCCCCGGAGGGAGGGGGCGGGGCCCCCGGGCCGCGACGGGATTTTGCGTTGAATTTCGGAAGGACCGGCATCGCCTCCCAGGCAAGCCGCATGGTGTGGGTGGCGTGCGACGCTGGCTGGCGCTCTCGACGGCGGAATCCGTGCACGGCCGACGGCGCGCGGGAAATGCGATCCCTTCTTCGTTTCGTGCGCGAGCGAGGTCGTTTGAAACGGTGTAATCCTACCGAATGTTTCTGTGTCTGAAGTTGGACGACAGGCACTCACATCGATCATTTTAAAACTATTTTTTTAATATAATTTATTTGTAAAGGTCGCATAAACAACTAGGTCTTGAGCGACCACAAGGTTGTAGTACAGAGTCACTTATATTTGCAAAGTATTTCTGTATGTTAAGTCTTTACAAAGTATGTTTCAATAAGTTACAATATGACAAATGCAGTAGGTTATTTTACATACGTAGTATTATACATTATTTTGGAGAGTTCAGACACTTGACCTGGAAGAAGGCATCAAATAGATATTATTTTATTGGTATAAAAGTAGTTGAGTCTTTCAACATACTCAAAATACTCTTGTGTTGGTTTACAGATTTTTGTGGGGGTTGAGTTCCACAAAGAAATGGATCACTTTACATACATTCCTTTTATCATTCAAAAGTGATTGTATATTGTTTGGAAGATTATATTTAAAACTATTTATTTATCCAATTTTGAGTTGGTTCAATTGAAACTTCCATTTGAATTTGTCAAGTTATGAAAAACGAAAAAGTTTGTATTATTTTTTTGTAAAATTTATTTTTACAGAATATATTTTGTAAATTTATATGATTTGTTTTGACCGAACTTTGTCAGATTGGGCAAGTGTGTTTTGTGTGTTTTGTAGACTAAATTTAATGGATTAACTGATAATTTGGTACAGATAATTCCTAAGACAAAAAAACTTTAACTCTCTTAGATGTCACCTCGTATTTTTATTACGCTTTTTATTCCGTTATTTGTGGCAAATATAATAAAAAAAAGCTCATAAAAAGAATAGAAATCAGATTTTATTCGAATTGAAATAATGTCAGCCACTATGATACAAATTATTGAATTTCTGTGTACATCTATTTGATTTTCGTTACACATGTATCGTGTATTCCTGACATACGCTTGCATTTCGTCGTTTTGCCTGTATGTTGAGCACATATTTTATACTTCTTTTTGTCCTATGTCTTCCTTTAGCGTCGAGTTACAAAGTAAACTCAGTGAAGCTAACATGAGAAGGGGCGATGTTCTCAGATCTGCGTTATATGAAACTTCGTTTCAAGCGCTTCGCAGGCCCTGTGTATGACAATATTTCTTCGTTATGGAATCGTGAGAGAGCCTACAGAATATGAGAAAGCGAAGGAAAACTCAAAAAGATTAGGTTTTGGAAGTTCTTATTCGTGGACATCATAAATATGAACAGTGGTGATATATTGCGCAGCTGGGAAACTTGTCAACTAATGTTTTACTGTTTTCAAAACATGATAGCAATAAGCTTCAAGTATATATTTTTATTTTATTATATTTGGTGGTGAAATCCATTTGGACTCCATTGTTGTTTAATCACTTTTCGAAAATTAATTTTACTTCTCTTGTCTTTGATTTTTTTAGATTTTTAAATTTATTTATATTCTAATTGAATTTACAAAGTTCAGTTGATGTTCAACTTTTCATATGTATTTGCGGACTTACAATCTAACTTATCTAATTTGCAACTAACACTTAACTACATTTGACGAGGAGATTCAAGAAGCACCTCAAACTGGGTTATTCTATTTACCTGAAAATGATCAAGAATGCAAGTAAATTATATCAGTGTTTTATTCCAGTTTGACGTCCTGCATATTTACCCAATTTGAGATTCTGCTTTGTTGGATCAAGTACAGGTTTGAGTACAAATTATTGGCGTGATAAGCAATAGGGTAAGTGATTGGTTTGATGTTTTATTCGGTGTGTAGTTGCTAGTTGGAGATCAACCAGGGGGCTTGAGTGATGAATCTTAAGAACTTGTTTTGAATGACTTGCAATTTATTTATGTTATATTTGACAGCATTTGTCCATATTAGTCAGGCTTGTTGAAGGGGGGTCTGATGATGGATTTGTGTACGATAATGGCATTGTTTAAAGACAGTTTATTTATGAGCGGTTTCAGTTGAAGGATTTTGATTTCTGACTTGCTGAACTTTGTTGTCTATGTGAGTTTTCCAGTTGAGGGTAGTGTCGTGATGGAGCCCTAAGTATTTAACTGCCTTGTTATTTGATGTTCACGTAATGATAGTGTTATTTATTCTTAATTGGATGAAAGGGGTTGTTTGGATATGATTTCAAAATGAATATTTTAGCAACTGATTTGCTAGGATTGATTTTAAACTTCCATTTTGAGAACCAACGTTCTAATGCGTGAATATTTATTTGGATTTCATCTGCTGTGAAGTTTAATTATGGTTAAGACATACAAATTGCAGTGTCATCGCGTATTGTGCTACTTCAGTTAATCTGGAGGTAGGAATGTCCGGTGAATGGAGGCTGAATAGTAATGGGGAGGAAAGGGGATCCTTGTGGGAGTCCTGCTCTTATCGGGCGTGGGTTTGAGTGTAATTTTCTATTACGAATGCAAATGTTCTGGTTGTGAGGAACCATTGAATGATTTTATGACGGTATATTGAGGTTTCAATTGATGATAGTTTATATATTAGCCCTTCGTTCGAGACTCGATCGAAGGCTTTAGAAATATCGATGAATACTACCATTAAGTGATTTTTTTAATGATTTATGAAGGTGTTCGGTGAGGTGTTCGGTGATGCTGATGCACCGTGAATACTTTATGAATGACTTAAGAAGCCAAACTCATAGGGAAGAATGAGATTTATTTTGTTGAGATAATTAATCTTACAATGATAAGTTTTTTTATATTATTTATGTTGTCATGACCTGGTGCTTTTTTTATTTGGGAGAGTTCTAATGTTTGTAATATACTGAGGAGATGGTATTTAATTTTTGGGGGTATGTTGTAATTAGGGGAGTCGGCAAAATCGTGAATTTGGGAATGATCTGCGCGGGGGAAGGAAATGTTAGGAGTGAATGTTTGAGAGGAATTATCAGGTAAAAACCACAGTTTTCTCACTTGTAGTATACTTTTTACTATAGAGGGTAGTTAAAGGGGGATAATCGTTTTTTACTTTCTCGCTACAAAGTAGAGAGAAAGTTATGTAATGCTGCGCGAAAAAACTCGCGAATTTTTGGCAGAAACACTCCCTTTATAGGGCCCTGATAAAGAAAAAGTGGATAAATCCAGTGGCAAAAGTTTAGATTAAACTCCTCTATCACTTGTAGCCAGAATTCATGTGTTGTAGGTCCTTGATATGGAAAAATCCAATTACGGCAAAAGGTCAGTCCGTCTGCTCTGACTGTGTGTCTGTCGTTCTGTCTATCCGTCCTTCTGTGAACAACGCTAACGGCTACACCGTTCAGCCGAATGTCTCCAAACTTGTTCCTATCGATTTGTCCAATGACGCGGCCCCATGAATGTGAAACTGATATTTTAATTTTGGGTGGTAATTTACATGAAGCTCCTACGACATTTTCCAAATTTTCAAAAAAATGGTTCCATTTTGATTAAATTTGTTGTTTGGTAGTGTGAAGATCTTTTAAGAAAATGGTGCAAGTCTCACGGTCGTTAAAACCCTGACTTCTCGAAAATTGCGAAAGTTAAAAATTTTTTCGGAGTGAGAATCTGTTTTGAGTGGGTATGACATATTCATTAGATGAGTTTAAGCACTACATTTTTGTTCGGCTCCATTTTAGATTTGAATCACTATGCTCTCGCTTACCACTGGGCTCTTGAGGATTTAGTCCTGTACTGCACTGATATTACTGTCGCACTCTGAAGTACTCGCAATGCCGTCACCCGGAAGGTAGGTACTTACCTGGTGTAGTTGATAATTTACATTATCGTGTGTCAAAGTGAAGGTGATGCTGACAGTTTTTTATGCCAAGGGGGTTGTTCACCACGAGTATCTCCCCGAAGGCTCCATAGTAAACCAAAATTACTATAAATTGAAGTTTTGAAACGTCTGATGAACGCCATCCGACGCAGAAGGTCAGAAAAGTGGAGGAGTGACGACTGGTTTTTCCATCATGACAACGCTCTAGCCCATTCAGTCCTCAGAACTCGTGAGTTTTGGATCGAACTCGATCACTGTTCTTCCCTACCCTCCTTACTCACCTGACCTCTCTCCTCGTGACTTTTTCTTGATCACTAAAGCCAAAAGAGCCAACCTGGATGGCCGAGGTGGCTAAGAGCGAGTACCGACTCAGCGCTTCGGTCCGAAGGGTCGCGGGTTCGAGTCCCGCCTTGGGCATGGCTGTTTGTCCCTTGAGTTTGTGTGTGTGTTGTCGCGGAGGGCCTCGCGTTCTGCTGACCCCAGATCAGAGGAGCCCGCAAGTGTTTGTCTAGGGTATGGTCGAATATGCGTCCCTTCGGGACGTAAAGGGCAACCGGCTGTCGGCTGGATAAAAGCCCTACGGAAAAAAAAGTCTAAAGACCGTTGAAAGGAAAAATATTTTAGACGATTCCCGAGATTATGGCCAGTGCGACGAAGGAGCTGAAGGACATTACAAAAGAAGCGTATTAGGACTGTTTTAATAAGTGTGGTATCATCGTTGGGATAAGTGTGTGCATTGGGGAGAAGAGTACTTCGAAGGGGACCCAGACATCTAACTTATTAATAAAATACATTTTGTTTTATGATGTTAGCCCGCGTATTTTTGAACATCCCTCGTATGTTGGAATGATGTTTCACGGACGTCTTCTTGGAATGCGGCTTGACCTGCATTTCGCCCTCGGTCGGGTAAACTTGGACGAGGGCATTTGCAATACACTGACGTATGCCATGGTTGTCGGTTGAAGATGTTGCATTAATTTCTTAGAATATTACTCCCACATAATTAGTAAGTGTTGTTGATAACTATTACTGTAGCACTTTAACTTTCACTGGAACACAGACCACAAATACGCTGCTCCCGGATATTCATTCTGTGCGACTGCTCGCAGCGGAATTGTTTTGATTGAGCCTTCTTTTCGAGTTCGACACGATACAAACACTTTATTTCCAACTCTAAGGATAATAGTGTTATGCAGTAGTACAAGTGAGTAACGGAAATTATGAGTAGGCGAAAATAAGTGGTCAAACATTTGATCTAGATAATACTGAGCATGTTAGCATAAAAAATTAGTCTAATACATTGATTGTTCATGCACATTAAATGATTTTCATGTGTCCGCAGATGAAGTTCTATTTGTGTCATTAATTCCCAATTCCCATTAATTAGATGATTTCTATTTGTGTCATTAATTCCCGAGAAATTTAACAAAAATAGTACGGAAGCTGAAAATCTCAGTTTTGAACAAAATATTAATACTTCTTTTCTTATTCCATATACACATTCAAGTTTTTTTTTGTCGGAGATTAATATTTGTTCGTTGTGGTCCTCGCCGACCCCTCGTGATATTGTCCTTTTGTCTAATGGTATTGCATTCATTAAAGAATTGATGCATACACTTGTGGTTTACAAAGTAATAGAATTAATTTCTTATTTTATTGCATAATTCAGACTATTAAGAGGTCGAAATATTTTCATTGTTAATATTAAATTAAATAGGATTAACAAATTTCGTTTCAAAATAATATGCTATTAGATACATTATTATTATTATTATTATTATTATTATTATTATTATTATTATTATTATTATTATTATTATTATTATTATTATTATTATTATTGTTATTATTGTTAAATTATGTTTGAGAGTTTAAAGAATTGATTGCCTCACTCGGCAATCGAACCAGGATCTCCCGGTATATATTCATTTTTTTTGCTAACATTACTTCTTCTAAGGAGCCAGGGAATGATAATCCTACGCTGTTGTTAAACCTTCGACCGTGATCAGGTGATGAAATATAAAATTTTAAAATTATTATTATTATTATTATTATTATTATTATTATTATTATTATTATTATTATTATTATTATTATTATTATTATTATTATTATTATTATCATTATTATCATTACTATTATCATCATTATTATTATTGATAACATTTTGTTGTTGATCTCGATCATTATAATTCTGATGAACGTTTAACTTTTTATTTTCAATTATATAGCGCATCACAGAATGTTCCAGGTTGTGCATATGCACTTTTCAATCACAGATATCAGCAATAACCATGGATTACAGTGAATATTTCGCACGCAGGCAAGAGCCCTCGAAGTAAATGTACACGCAATTACGGCCTTTAAACTCACTTTTCATGTTGTTCTCGGTATCAGTAATGTTCATTTCATATTATTTATCATCCGACGAACGGAAGAATTTATGTGGCATCCCTAGTTATTAAATTTTCCTATCCGTCCCACCCACATTTTTGCGGTGACATTAATAACGCAGCGCCGATACGTATCGCGGGGAGATGCGCGCGATATAACGAGCAATAACGGGAAAAATAATTGCTCGGAGATTAAATTGCGGAGAAAGCGAGCGCCGAATGATTAATTGGCCATCTCCAGCGGAACAACGCACCTCAACCGCGTCCGTGGAAGATGCCCACTCACGCGGGGCGGAAGGGCGATACACGCGGGGGTGGAAGGGAGATACACGTGGGGGTGGAAGGGCGATACACGTGGGGGTGGAAGGGCGATACACGTGGGGGTGGAAGGGCGATACACGTGGGGGTGGAAGGGCGATACACGTGGGGGTGGAAGGGCGATACACGTGGGGGTGGAAGGGCGATACACGTGGGGTGGAAGGGCGATACACGTGGGGGTGGAAGGGCGATACACGTGGGGGTGGAAGGGCGATACACGTGGGGGTGGAAGTGCGATACACGTGGGGGTGGAAGGGCGATACACGTGGGGGTGGACGGGTGTTGGGACGATGCAGAGTGGTGGAGTGGAGTAGGGTAGGGGAGGAGAGGAAGGGATAGGGCGGAATGGGTGGTGGTTATCGTAGGGGGGAAGTGGAGTGGGAGAGCGGAGTTGGGACCTATTGAGTAGAGCGGGATAGAGCGACTGGGCAGTGTAGAAACGAGCGCGATAAAGCGGAGCACTTGAATTAAATATTTGTAGAAAGTAAAAATTGAGTTTATAACTAACATGGAAAGTCTTATTGATGCCCCCAATATGCAAGATCTATGCAAAAATATAGTGCTCAGATTTGCATAAATGTTTAATGCGTAAAATATATTTGATATCAACATTATTCTGAACAGGTGAAACTAAAATATATTTCGCGTCTTGATTTTGATCACATCTCCTATTTGATATGTTGCATCAGTTCCCAGATCAAACATAAATATGTCAATCCTTGCAGAACGTTGTTAAGTTTCATAGACCTAAATATAAATATTATCAGTGTTTTAAAACCAAATCACATTTCAGAGCTCTCTGTTTCTATAAGTTTTACTCCCTTTCTAAGTTATATCTTTGAAAATATGAAAGTCATTGCTTGCTTCAAATATAACGAAAAATACGCAGATATTTATATAAAGATAGTTTATATTTATATCTTGCTTGTTCAACATATACAATATCAAGTGAAAGGACAAAAATAAATATTTACGAACCAAGTACTGCATGTTTTAACGTTTCCCTTTAAAACAAATCGTAACAAGATTACAATCTTCATTAGGAGGAACGCGCTCTGATTCCTGTTCAAATTCGGGCGAATCCCCTGTTTGGAGAGCAAACGCACGTGTTCCGCAGCGGAAGAAGCGGCGAGCGCTGCGTGCGAGCGGCTGATACCGACGCGGAATCCCGATTCCTGCGCCAGCGCGCCCGCCCTCCGCTCTTCACTTTCCACTCTCCACTGGGGCCACTCGCGCGAGTTTGCACCACGCCGCCCCCGCGCCGCCCCCGCGCCGCCCCCGCGCTCTTTCTCCACTCTTGCTGCCTTCGCTGCCCCCGTTACCTCTACCGTCCCGTGCAACGGTTCAGATAACCTTTCAACAATTATTTAAACATTAGAGATACTCCGTGTATTTAAATGTCCATGACTGATCATTGTAATCGATATCGTCATAATACTCAGTTATCTTCATATTACTAAGTTATGTGTTATACTTTCACTGTAGATCACTACAGCAAAGTTAATCTCTTTAGTTGTTTTTTGAAGAAAAATGAGATGTTGAAAATGGAGAATACGGTATCAGGCTGTGATGAATTGTGAATTGAAAGATAAAATAGTGAGGATTTACAAGAAACCTAAGTAGATAACAATTTAAAGTGCTGAGACTAATAATAGTAATAATAATATTAATAATAATAATAATAATAATAATAATAATAATAATAATAATAATAATAATAATAATTGAAAATAATTTTCTAGTTGTGTTGTGTTGTGTTATTAATTCATGAAATAACTTATGACTTGGTTAAAAGGCAGGCGAGGAGGTGAAGTTCTGAAGTTCAAGAATTTAGGCTGTGAAACGTTACACTCGGCGCGCATGAAACCTCTGCCGTCTCCGCCGCCACCCCCGCCACCGCCCCTCACACTCCTCCGTCTTTGCCCCTGCCCCGCTTCAGCTCCACGAACCCCGCCGTTTTCCACGGGACCTGCACGCCACCCTCTTGCAGCCTCGCCTTTAGTCGTGGCGTCGTACCGGGAGCTAGAGGAGGCTCAGTGCATCAACTGATGTCACTGCACTGCCTGTAACCGAGTGGCCCTAGCTTCGAGTCCCGACGGCGCCAGGATTTTCGACACTAGCTTGTTTGCGTGGTCGAATTCAGTCGCTGTCTGGAGGAGAATCCTTGCGACTGGCTGCTTTGATCGTTAGTTTTCCTTGTTTTCTCCGTTTGACCCCAGGCGAATGTTGGAGCAGTACCCAACCAAACGGGCCACAGACCGCGCGCGATCTTTCCTTCCTTTTCGTTGTCCTATCCTCACCCTTAAACACATGCCCTACACTGCCACACATGCCGGAAGAACCGTCGGGGTCTTAGAACTTGTCCCTGCTGGGGCGGTGCCACGCTGGTGGGAGATATCTGGTTGTGGAAATCCCCACTGGTGGACGGTAGGTCGGTGCCATATCTTGCCATCCAGTGGGGGAAGATCACCGTCACCTCCAGATGAAAAACATGCACTACTCTTACGGTACTAATGACCTCAGTAGTTGACGCGCCCGGAATCACTAACAATCAATCAATCTATCCCTAGCGTCGTCAATGACTGGAGGTGTGTCCCTGACCAGTACACTCACCTCCATCCACAGCCCTTTCTGGCGATCTTCACTGACGCTCAAAAGCATATTCACAATTCCCAACATTCCACCGCACCACAACACACCAAGCTCTCACCGACTCTACAGCCAACCACCAACATCGCTCTAGGTACGCCCCGTCGCAGAAATAAGTATTCGCGTGTCCCATCGCTCTTCCCACCCGCATCACACATTCTGTTCCTCGCCGCTTTTACAACGCGAACTGGTAACATTGCCATTGCGTCCACTGTGGCTACTTCATGGCAATACGTTCAACGACTTTAATTATAGCTTTTATCTTACATGTACCCACTTTAACAGACCGATCACTCAATTTCCCCGTGTGATTACTTGCTCTTAGGACTTTTTTAATTAATTAATTCAAAATTCAAGTAGTATATGACTTAGTGTAGGGAACACAGAATTTTGAAACCGTGCACATCACTTCTCCCCATAGCACGTTGATTGATGTTGATTGATGGTAGCCTTCTTATCTATACAAGGCTTCCATTGTATTATATCGAACATTAAATTTTGTTCGAAACCGATTTCGGCATTTTTCCGTTCCTATCTTGTGTGTCGTAACTTCGGTGTGAATGTCGGTTCAACTTCTTTCTCGTTCTTTCACTCTGCTTTTCCTTCAATTTTCTTCTGGTCTTCCTTGATTACCTATCTTTCACATCGTCATCCAGCCTCCCCAACACGTCGGAATCCTGCACGTAGATAGACCAAAATTGCAACTTCCCGCCGCCGTTCAGTTCCCCCATCACGTATTCATCTCCCCTCCCCCTTCGCAGTTTCAGCCGCGTGGTTTTGTCCCCGAAGGCCGTTATCTACATCCCACCTTCCAAACGTCGCCTGCCTGCCTGCCACGCCACTGTTACTTCCTCCAAACACGCCTGTATGTCCACCCCTCCTCCTCCTCCATTCCTTCACCTCATCGCTTCATCCTGCCACGCTCCGCCGCGCCGGCACCAGCGCTCCCCGCGGCGGCGAGCGGCGATAACGTCCGGCGCCCACTCGCCTTTAGCGCCGCGCGCGATGGCCTTCGGAAATTCCGCCGCCGCTGCCGCCGCCGCCTCTCCCGTCTGCCGGCGCTCGTTATCGAAATATTTCGGACGTTCTCGCTGGGAGGCTCATAAAAGTGTGTATTTCGCGCGGTGCTTGGGCGGCCGCGCGCCGCGTGGCCCCGAGTCGAGCCGATCCAGCGGCGCGTGAGGAGGGGTGGGGCGGGGGCGGGGGAGGGGGCGGGGCCGGCGGAGCGGTCTCAAAGTGGGCCAGATGGCGGCGAGCGGATATTGCCTGCGGCGACCGCGTGCGCGCAATGGTGCTCCACGCTCTCCACGCGTATATTACTTACTTCCGCGCCGCCCCGCCCCGCCCCCCTCCGCCGCCTCCTGCCAGCCGCGGCCCGCGACCGCTCCGTCGCAGTCGACACTCCACGCCGCCCCTGCCCATCCGCGCCTTCCCGCACCTCGCGTGGCTTTTTCCCGCTTTCGCACGGCCGTCCCCATCCGATTCGGTTTTCCGGAGCCTCGCATTCTTCCAGTCACCACGTCCAACCTCACTTCGGAAACGCTCTCTCTACTTGTCCCTTCCAGACCCAATCCTTGCTGCCCACTCATGCCTCATTCCGACCCACTCCTCACTGTCCTACCTTCTCTACCCATTCCCCCAACTCTATGAGCACCACCCCACTTCATGCCCGCTGAGCCTCAGCTGACGGTTCACGCTACTCCTACGCTGCTACTCCATCTTGTCCATCCATCACCCTACTACTACTGCCTTGTCGTTCTCTATCCGCAATCTTACGCACTTTTCTACCCGTTTTCAAACGCTCGTCCCGATTCTTCCTGTTTCTCCTCACGCGCTAGGTCTGACATCAGTCCGAAACCTTCATTTCTATCCGTCCTTCTCAGATTCACTCCATCTTGTTACACTTCACCCCTACGCCTCAGTCCGGTTTTCTCTTTCAATTTCCGCTGACTTAGTACCCTCCTCACCCATTTTACCACGGATGGCCTATTCCTCCCTTTTGATTATTTACCTTTTTTCTCCTATGTTTCGTTCCTTTTGAGCCACTCGTCCCTCATATTTTTCTTGAATATAACACATCGTAATGTGACAGTCTTCTCGCCGTGTCCTTCCGCTTCCTTTCCTTTATACCGCTTGCTATCACCTTTTTTTTCTCTTTTGTCAGTTTTCGTTTTTCATATTATCCCATCCAGTTTTAAATGTAGCGAACGAAATTTTGTTTTATTTCTTCATACTATCTTTTGCGGCAGCATTTCTATTTTACTTTCTCCTAACATTCAGCCTCTTATCTCACTATCTCCTCTTTGCCTCTGTGTTCTGTCACCCGGATGTGTACTACAACGCTATATTCATCACGTTTTGTTCCCTCCACTTCCCCCTCGCGACCAACGTCTTTACCTCGATCATTTTCGACATGCCTGCCCACCTTAATGACGATCTATGTATAACACCGCCCTACCTTCATCCCTTCCCCACTTCAATTTCCGACGCTCATCAATCCCCGACCCACTTCAATCCCTTCCAGTCCTCAATCCCCACCCGCCTTCAATCCCCACCCGCCTTCAATCCCCGCCCGTTTTCAATCCCCGCCCGTTTTCAATCCCCGCCCACCTTCAATCCCCGTCCGTCTTCAATCCCCGCCCGTCTTCAATCCCCGCCCGTCTTCAAACCCCATCTCGCTTCAAACCCTGTCCCACTTCCATCGCTCCATCCCTTCAATCCCTGCCCCTCTTTACCCTTCGTCCCACTCCTGCACCAGTCTCCCTCCATTCTTCGTTGGGAACCAATCCCTTATCGGATTCTCTGAACTTTACTCTCGGCCTCGCTGCAACCACGGCCTTGTTCCAACTCGCATCCCACACCAACGCCGCCTCGCGTAAGACCCGCCGGATATGATTTCCCGTCCCGCCTCCACATCAGCACCACTATCTCCGTCCTCCGTGCGCCACGCGGCGGGGCGGGGCCGGTCAGGGCGGTGAGGAGGGAGGTGGGCGAGGCATAGGGAGGGGAAGGGCGGTCACTCACGTTGGCGGCGGCGAGGGGGCTCGTGAATCTCGGGCGTCGAAGTTGCGAGCGGCTGGCCTGGCAGGTGGCGCGAATTTACAACGAGACGCCGCGCCACGCCGCGTCGAAGAAAGTCTTGCTGTAAGCCCCGCGCGTTGCTGCTAACTCATAAAAACTAGCTAATAAAGTACGCGAGGGGACGACGCGATGCTGAAGAAAGAATATTACTCGCTGCAAGTAATGTTTCCATCACATATTTTCACTCTTTTCAACTTTTGATTAACCCGGTTTGCTGTTAATGTTAGAAAATGATTTGTTGTTATTTATCACATTTTGGAAAACCCTGAATTGTGGGATTGAACCTTCTTTGCTACAGAAAATAAAATGTACATTATAACAGTGAACGGTCACGTAATGTGTATGTAGATGTTACTACAATCCTGTGTTAAATTTATTATTATTATTTTTATTATTATTATTATACTTATTATTATTATTATTATACTTATTATTATTATCATTATACTTATTATTATTATTATTATTACTTTTATAATAGCTATCATTACCATTGAAATGATAATATAGCATTCGAAACTAATGCCATTTAATACATAATTATGTGGAAATATAATCAATAAGTAAAAAAGTAGTATTTACAGCCATCTTCGTCATACGATGTTATGTATTATTTCAATAACAAGTTTTAGTATTTCGTGTTATTTTGATACCAATTAGGCACAATTAATTAAATTGAGAGAAGCACGTAGATTGAAAAGCAAATGCATTGCAATAATTATTTATACCCTTTTAATTCCAATAAAATGACAGGTAAGGGTTAATGCAAGGGTAAATTAAGTGAATCCGTGGATTCAACGCTTCATATTTGCTGATTTTACAGGAAAATAATCTTTTTTATTGGATTGGCGTGCCTCTTATTAACACAACAATTTACTATTCACTGTGTCGTCACCCAATTCGATACCCGTGCAATTAGTGTTAATGATTCTGGTGATCATAACACATCCATTAATCACATCCTCTGTCACTGTTATAATACGGTTGCTCATTTACTTTAGAGTACCCTTCCTGCGTACATTGCATTAGATTATAATGATATATGATTGTTCAGTCACCCTAATACACGATGAGTCACCTGATTGAAGACAAAACTTACGAAATGGCAAACTGTAATATCAACTTCGTTTTGATATATAAAAGTACGTATTAATTAATAAGTTTTTAGATTATTTGCTTGACGAATTTAATACAGTTCATTTATCACATAAGCATATTCAAATAATGTATTAATTAAATTGCAAAAATAAGTCACCTCAGAAGAAAGAACAGTTTATCAATGCTGCGTTACAAAAATTTACCTTACCAAGTTCTTTCAGAGACCTTCTTTGTAATAAAAAACGAAGCAGATACCAAACAATGTTGAATTACATAAGTCTACGGTAAAATTTAATTGAGCCAAAATAAATGTACGCACATCAAGAAATATGTAGCGAACGATCCAATTATCTTATTTATAGTATTTATAATATCTACCAAAAGAGAGGGGACGAAACAATCGAGTGACAGAAATATAATAGGCTAA
>BLKR01012784.1:0-16263 GCA_011170035.1 Teleogryllus occipitalis
CTTGCAAATTGCTGTCACGATAATTTCATTTCATCGTTATTTGGTTTGCATTTGCAACTCATGCAACATTTTTTTTTGATATTCATTTATTCATCTAATTTTTAAAAATGAATATATTTATATTACCTAACCTTTTTAAACATTTCCTCCTATGTTTATCACTATTTTATAGTGATTAGTAATATAATTGTAATGTAATCACTATGTAAAAGTATTTATTATCATTTATATCCACTGCAACATTAGTTAAAATTTTTAGTTTCATATTACTGGACTCAACATCTTTGAGTTCCATGTCAACCCTTGGTGAACGTAAGTGTATTTGGGAACTTTGAATCTTAGTTTAATACATGAAACTTATTTTACCTAATCCTGCCTTTGAATTCTAGCGGCTGGGTACATGATAAAATGAATAGGATCATGCTTTGCCTTTCGCGTAATTCTCATCTGCACTAGTCAAGGGTGAAATGTTAAACGCCCTTAATACCGAACATTTAATACTTTTACTTCACTTTTATACCCTGCTTTCCTTTAATACTTTTATCGATCTTTTAATATTTATAAATACGAATATAAAAACATTGCAAGGAACGTACCCAAAATAACTGCGTATTTATTTGTTTATATCTGCGTTTAATTTCGAAAGTGCATACTGGGCGCAATTCTGGCTATTTGAAGATTCTCATAATGTTCATATAGTTTCACTTACGGACTACTTTATTATTCATTTATTTTCATAGCCCCTGAAAATATTTACTTAACGAGGAGAAGGTTTTAAAACGCTGTGTATAAAAAATTACGACCTCTTAATATAAACTCGCGCACAAGTTTTACTTTTTTTCTCAGAACGCTTATGTTTACTCCCATTTCATGATCCCACACAATTCGTTTTAATGTCTACCATTGCCGTACTGGGAGCGGAGCCGAGAGTGGAGCACAGAGGAAAGGCGACGAGGTACGGCAGGCGAAGCAGTGTGGGATGACATGAGACAGTAGGATGGAAGCAGCGGATAACAAGGGAGATAGCAAATTACAGGTCGATGAGCAATAGGACAGAACGGAATGTGAGAGAGTGAAATGGGACTGAACAACCAGAACACGTATGTGACGATTCAGACAATGTAGTGTGACGTACTAGAGTGAAAAACACAGACGACTGTTCTGATTGAATAAATACAATATATTTACAGATTTTTTACAATTAATGTACAATGATATGATACAAAAATCTAGCCCCTTGGCAACCTTTCGACTCTCTTAGCCGCGAAACCCCGCGACCGTCCCCTAGGCCTCGCCCAGAACCACTGCTTCGGAAGCAGCAAAAAGCAACGCGAAGTGCGAAGCTGTCGGACATAGAGTCCCGTAACTACACCAGTTACATGGCTTGTTGCCAAACCGATCTTCGACTTGAAGATCACGTGCAAGGATTGCACTGGAGATACCTCACGTCTTTCGACACCCAGCGTATCCCGCGAGGCTCGTGTCGGCGCGGCCTTAAATATCCGCCGGCTCGCCCCCACCCTACAAGCAGCGGGCGACACACGGCTCGCTGGCCAGCCTTTCCAGAGCTACAACCGACACCTCTTAGACTCGCATCCACGAGCGTCCTTTTGAAGGAAATTCCAGCCGGGATTCCTGAGGGCTTTTCCAAACGGCGCGGCGCGGCGCCGCCCCCCTCCACCCACATCCGGCTTACCGCGGGTTTCCCCGAAGCGGCCCGACGCACCGGCGCCGGACCAGGCGACGCTACAGACCCTCCCATGCCGGGGGGTGAGAATTTTTTTTCGCAGCAAAATATGCCCAGGAAAAAAATTCTGCTAAGTTACCTGGTCGTGAGACCTCTACATCCTAATTTTTATATGAACATGAACATAATTATACCAAAATATCAAACCCTATTTAATCGAAATGTGTGAAATAAATCTCTGGGCTGTCCCCCTCCCTTTTCACCTAAGCTATGTTGCCAGTACATTTAAACCTTACTCCTATATACATAAATATACATAAGTATTCTTGACGCATCTTGAATTACATATTATCCTGAAATACAAACATTTACTTTACATTGAAATATTACATAATAACTCTTGACGCATCTTGAATTACATAAGATCCTGAAATACAAACATTTACTTTACATTGAAATATTACATAATAATTCTTGACGCATCTTGAATTACATAAGATACTGAAATACATTTACTTTACATTGAAATATTACATAATTATGGAATTCGATATATACATCATGTGCCGTTCTTAACTGAATTTATTGACACATGTATGTATCTACATATAAAAATATCAAAAAAACAACAAAACAATTTTACCCTTGAATTTACAAAGTTATTTACATAGAATTTCACCGACATTTATACATGTCATGAACGTGCGTGTTCCCTATTCTCGCCGGTGGATCAATTCACATCATCAAACATGCGACTAAGTGCATCTGCATTAACATTTTCTGAGCCCTTTTTGTGCCTGATGCGTAAATCGAGGTGCTGGATTAAAAGAGACCAGCGTAATAATCTGGGGCTTTTGCCGGCCGTATTACGCAACCAGACCAACGGATTGTGGTCGGTTTCGACCTGAATTGTGGCCTGCCCGTCGAGATAAATTTTAAGTTTATCCAACCCCCAAATCAGCGCTAAACACTCTAGTTCTGTGGTGCCATAATTCATTTCGGCCTCATTTAATTTACGGCTTAGAAAAACGACTGGTTGTTCTACTCCCTCGTCATTTACTTGGTAGAGAACCACGCCTAAGCCTCTCCGAGAAGCATCTGCCTGAACTCGAAATTCCTTGTTATAATCAGGTGCATATACCGCTGTTTTTTCACTGAGAGCTTGTCGCAGCTCATTGTAAGATGTTTCACATGCCTCTGTCCAGACGATCTTACCCTGGCGCTCGCGCCCACGCAGCACATCGGTCAGCGCCGCCGCCTTCTCCGCAAACCCTGGTATCAAACGTCGATAGTATCCTACCAAACCGAGCAAAGAACGCACTTGTTTCTTTGACTCTGGTCTGGGAAAGTTCTGGATTGCTTGTATCTTGGCTTCGGCCGGCCGCAATTTCCCGTTACCGATTACGTATCCAAGATATTTTACGTTAGCCCGCGCGAACAAACACTTGCGCGGTTGCACTGTCAATTTGGCGGATTTTAATATTCGAAAGACCGTCTCTAGGTGTCGAATGTGTTCTTGCCAAGTGTTACTGAAAGCCGCGATGTCATCAAGGTATGGTACCGCGAATTCTTGGCATTTATTCAACAAGGTGCCCATAATACGACAACATTGATAGGGACCGTTCTTTATTCCGAAAGGTAATCTAAGCGGCCGGTACGTGCCGAAACTGGTCACGAACGCCGAATACCTTTGTGCCCTTTCCGTAAGACCGATCTGCCAAAAACATTTGCAAAGGTCCAGTACACTTATTATCTTAGCTGCAGCTACCTGTTCTATCCGTTCTTCGAGATTGGGTAACGGAAAGTATTCGGTCTTAATAATTTCGTTGAGGCGCCTATAATCAATACAGGGCCGTGGTTTTTTGCCCGGTGCTTCAACCAATATCATGGGAGACGTATAATCACTCTCCGCCTCCACAATGATATTGTCGCGAAGCATTCTATCGATTTCTTCCCGTAATATCTTAGCCTGCCTCGGCGATGTACGGTAGGGTACGCTTCGAACCACTTTGCTAGTATCAGTTAACTCGATATCCATAGTTGTGATATCTGTCAATCCGGGTTTCTCACTAAATATAGACCTGTACTTACAAATGACCGTTTTCAGAGCGTCGCGAAACTCCGGTTCGACCTCAGTCCCGCTCAGCAATTCTTCCGCGTCAAAGTCGCAACAATCCAATTTAAGCGCATAGCGATCTAGCGCGTCTTCGTCACCTGCGTCTGTCACAGTCGTAGAACTAAGCACATTCAAGTACTCTGTCCGCTGGTGGTATCTCTTAAGCATATTAATGTGATAGACGCGGGGTTCCTTCCACCCCGGAATATGGACCACATAGTTATGTTCCGAAATTTTCTCGCGAATCTCGCCCGGCCCTATCCACTGAACCGCGAGCTTCCGCGTCCTGTTAGGTGCGAGAACCAACACCTTGGCGCCTATCTCGAAAGTACGTGAGACCGCCTTCCGGTCATACCACACTTTACGTTTCTGCTGTTCTTCAGCCATTCTATTGTGAGCTAGATCACGGGAGCGTTTCAAACGATTGATTAATTTGAATACATGCTCAACTACAGAATTTTCTTCACTTTCCGCAGTTCCCGCAAGCCTTTCATAAAGAAGTGTCAGGGGGGTACGGAGATTCTTCCCGTACACCAATTCGGCAGGAGAGAAACCTAATGATTCGTGCACACTCGTGCGCAACGCGAACATAATAGCGGGAAGCTGGCATTCCCAATCCGTCCCTGCCTCCAAACACAGAACCTTCATAAGCCGGTTCATAGTTCGATGCATTCTTTCGACTGTGTTTGATTGAGGATGATACGGCGAACTTCTCACCAGTTTAATGCCAAACCGCTCGGCGAATTCCGCTGTCAAAGCACTCGTGAAGCAAGTGCCCTGGTCGGTTTGCAATTCGCGTGGAAATCCTATTCTACTGAATAATTCTAGTAATGCCTCAATTACAGTGACCGAAGTTAGGTCCCGTGTCGGAATAGCCTCGGGATACTTCGTGGCTAAACACATCGCCGTTAAAATAAACTTGTTTCCGGTGACCGATTCTGGAAATGGGCCACACGCGTCGACATTCACTTTCTCGAATGCCTCGCCCGTTATAGGAACAATTTTCAAAGGCGCGCGAAGTTTTTCGCCGCCGTTTCCTACTCGTTGGCAACTGTCGCAACTACGCACATAGTTTTCAATATCCTTAGAGCAATTCGGCCAGAAGAAATATTTGGCCATGGCATCTTTGCTTTTTGTGACCCCCAAATGGCCGTGAGCAACTTCATGACAGAGTTTTAAGATCGTGCCACGATACACCCGCGGTATTACTAACATAGTGAACTGCTCTCCGCGCTTACTATGCCGGACACGAAACAATAGGCCGTTTTTCATAACATAATCGCGCCGATCCGTCTCGGGTCCTTCCGCACGCTCAATCAACGGCGCGAGCTCCTTGTCTTGTCTCTGAGCTGTAGCAAATTCGGTGGGGTCCAAACGAGCCAAAGCAATGCTACCGAAATCTAACTCAGATTCCTGATACTTTGATTCTGAGTTGCCCGGGGCGTCGACCTCGCCCTGACCAAGTTGCCCGGGGCGTCGACCTCGCCCTGACCAACTCTATTGTCATCCTCGGTTTCCTCCGAAGCGGTTACCTGGAACGCGACCTGCTCTCGGTCGTTTCCCGTACTCTCGGCTTGCTCTACCGCCTCTATTGTCTGGGGCCCTTCCGCCCTTACGCGCTCAGCCACTGCTTGCGCCCTAGTCCGCACAGCGCAGATAGGCTGTGGTTCTAAGAAACCTTGCTTTATTTCTTTCAAAATCGTAGCAGAACGATTACTAAAAATGTAATAAGGCAAGTCGCAATTCTTCGCGACTGCGGCCTCTGTAACAAGAGTACCGAATGGCCCTACAATCTCTACCCTGGCTACCGGTAGATTTTTCGGCGCTTCGTCCAGGGGCTGCTGAACCCATACGGACTCGCCGGTATATTGTGTCGGCGTGACGTGCTTTGCGTTGATGACGTCGATCGTGGCCCCCGTGTCACGGAGACAGGTGACTGTTTCGCCGCAAATTTTGGCAAGAAATGTGTGTGGAGACAATAACTCTGGCGCACTAGCGTCGGCCACGTGACACATCTTCTCGCTAGGTTTATTGTTATTTTGAGGACAATATCTTTTTATGTGACCTGGTTTTTTACATAAGTAACACGTCCGTTCTTGCGGCTTCTCGAACTCCGCGTTACTAGCTACCTTCGGCACTGCCGTTTTGGAAGTGGTCGGCGCGCTTTCCGTCGCCTTCGGCCATTTCCGTTCGCCTGCCTGCTCTTTATTGCCGAACCGCGAGAAATCCTTCTTATATCCGCTAGCCCGGTTGTTTTCGTAGGTGTCCAGCCTTCGTGCCAAATCTTGGGACGCGGAAACCTCACCCCACACATCAATGAAATGGTCACGCATAACCGCCGGCACCTTTCGCTTCATCTGGTCTGTTACAATGAGATCTAGCAATTGCTCAAATGTTTCTATCTTTAAACCTGAGACCCATTTTTTACAATAACTAGCTAAGTCACGTGCATAGACGTTCCAAGTGGTCTTTGCACCTTTTACGTGACTACAAAACATCTGCCGGCACTTTTCTGCCGTGAACTTGTACATATCTAATAATTGTTCTTTAATTAGGTCATAATCTTGATCCGGTGAATCGGATCCTACTACGAGCCAGTTGTTCCCCTCATTAGGAAGTAAACCCATTAAATGGCTTACCCATTCGACCGGCGCAATACCAAGCTGGCGAGCATGCGCCTCGAAAACACTTAAAAACAACGTAATATCGTCGCCTTCGCCTTTGAATTTGTCCATGACTTGGCTGATACGAATATTAGTTCGATTTCCCGTGTCGCTACTACCTAGGGAAACACGCGTGGGAGCCTGATTCGTTAGTTTTAACTTTTCAAGTTCAAATTGCCGTTCGCGTTCTTCGCGTTCTTCGCGTATTCTTTCCTGCTCTCTTTCATCGCGTAATCTTTCCTGCTCTCGTATTTCTGCAACCTGTTCTTTTTCTTGGTCAGCGAGTTGTTTCACGAATGATTCCTCGTACTGCTCGCTTTCCGTAATGATCGCTTTAAGTTTAACCACGGTCTCGTTCCCTTCTAATGTTTCCCCCATCTCCATCGCGACCCTAACAAGCACCTCTTTCCTATAACCCGCTAAGAAAGCCATATTGCCTGAATTGATCCCCGGCCAGAACAAAAAACACACTTACGTTCAGGTGACCTCGGTGTCGCGTGAGCGCCTTCTGGATCCGGTTTGTGGCCTCCTTCCTTCCTCTCGTTCAGGTCGGTCCGGGATGTCTTCCAGTTCCGGTACCAATCTCAGCAGCTCCAGTTCCAATTACCAGTACCAAGTTTTAGAAAAGAAAGGTTCCGAGTCGGATAGTACCGCCCCGAAACTACCGTACCGAAACACCGCACTTTTCGGTTTCTCGTGGCGTGCGCGACACTGCCGGCGCCACGTATTTACGACGCGTATTCACGTTTAACTGCGTACACTGTCTTTACGCGTGCTGTTCTGATAAATCAGCGCGCACCGATGGCTCTGATGCCGCACTGATGTCCCCGCGGATGCTGCTGCAGACTTCCGCGTTCCCGTTCGTTGCGAACGTAGTGACTGCTTCCACAAAGCTGAATGATAGACGTGAGTCTTTAATCTGTTGTAACCAATTATTAACTGCAATTGGCACAACCACCCGGTGTGAGTTCTAAGCACCACTGCAACCAATTTTGAACTACAATTGCAACAATTGGCGCAGGCACTCCGGCGTGAATTTACAATAACCACTGCTACCAATTTTAGACAACAAAAATGGCAGAATTGGTGCGGGCACACCGACGTGAGTTTACAATAGCCGCTGCCACCAGTTTTAGAAAAGAAGTGGCAGAATTTGCTGCGAGCGCCCCGACGTGAGTTTTCGATAACCGCTGCCACCAGTTTTAGAAAAGAAAGGTGGCAGAATTTGCTGCGAGCGCCCCGACGTGAGTTTTCGATAACCGCTGCCACCAGTTTTAGAAAACAAAAATGGCAGAATTTGCTGCGGGCGCCCCGACGTGAGTTAACAGTAACCGCTGCCACCAGTTTTAGAAAAGAAAAGTGGCAGAATTTGCTGCGAGCGCCCCGACGTGAGTTTTCGATAACCGCTGCCACCAGTTTTAGAAAAGAAAAGTGGCAGAATTTGCTGCGAGCGCCCCGACGTGAGTTTTCGATAACCGCTGCCACCAGTTTTAGAAAAGAAAAGTGGCAGAATTGGTGCGGGCACCCCGACGTGAGTTAACAGTAACCGCTGCCACCAGTTTTAGAAAAGAAAAGTGGCAGAATTGGTGCGGGCACCCCGACGTGAGTTAACAGTAACCGCTGCCACCAGTTTTAGAAAAGAAAGGTTCCGAGTCTGTGACGTACTAGAGTGAAAAACACAGACGACTGTTCTGATAATATATATACAATATATTTACAGATTTTTTACAATTAATGTACAATGATATGATACAAAAATCTAGCCCCTTGGCAACCTTTCAATTCTCTTAGCCGCGAAACCCCGCGACCGTCCCCTAGGCCTCGCCCAGAACCACTGCTTCGGAAGCAGCAAAAGCAACGCGAAGTGCGAAGCTGTCGGACATAGAGTCCCGTAACTACACCAGTTACATGGCTTGTTGCCAAACCGATCTTCGACCCGAAGATCACGTGCAAGGATTGCACTGGAGATACCTCTCGTCTTTCGACACCCAGCGTATCCCACGAGGCGCCTGTCGGCGCGGCCTTAAATATCCGCCGGCTCGCCCCCACCCTACAAGCAGCGGGCGACACACGGCTCGCTGGCCAGCCTTTCCAGCGCTACAACCGACACCTCCTAGACTCGCATCCGCGCGCGTCCCTTTGAAGGAAATTCCCGCCGGGATTCCTGAGGGCTTTTCACCCGGCGCGGCGTGGCGCCGCCACCCTCCACCCACATCCGGCTTTATGCGGGTTTCCCCGAAGCGGCCCGACGCACCGGCGCCGGACCAGGCGACGCTACAATATTATTTAATCATGAAAGCCCCAGAAGAGGAGAAAATTTTGTTACCAGAAAAATAACTCGCACTGTAGCTAAAATTGCTTTAGGCCAAGTGGATCATATTGAGCTGGGTAACCTTGACTTAAAGAGAGATTGGGGACATGCAAGAGACTACATGGAAGTAAGTTCTGGTGTTCTTTCTTTATTGATACTTTGTTTCTGTGATTATAAGTGTACTATAGAAGAGATGCTAGACTACAGTTTTGAATGCGGGTTTCATTTTAATATTTTTTAATAATAAATTTGCATTGTCAAAAAATAATTTCCAATGAAATAACATGCTTATGTGAAAAATGTACAAACTTCAAGTTTGTATCTTACAGTATAATTGTGCGTGTGAACCTTATTTTTAGTTCAAATCAGAGAATTAAAATGTGATGGCATTAAAACATACCCACATTGAATGATTTATGAATTGTTAAATGAGATTTGTGTGATGAATAATCCTAATTAATTTACATAATATACTTTTGATTTTTAAATTTCATCTTTTGTAGGCAATGTGGTTAATGTTACAACAAGAGGAACCAGAGGATTATGTTATTGCTACTGGTGAAACTCATAGTGTCCGTGAATTTGTTGAGGCTGCCTTTGACCATATTGGGAAAGAAATAATGTGGGAAGGGCAAGGCAAAAGTGAAGTGGGCCGTGAGAAAGGAAGCGGTATCATTCGGGTGAAAATAAATCCAAAATTCTTTCGACCAACAGAGGTGGTTAGTCTTTATCAACAATAACTAATCAATTAATTCATGGAACATGAATTTTAATTCAAATTTCAGTTCAAATTTTATCTTATTTTTATTTTTTTGGATGGAGTTATACTTTTGATCACTTGCTTTATAGACAAACCAATAAATAATTGTTGGATTTATTGGAAATAGGGTCAAATAATTTGACAAAACACAATATACACTATTTTAAGAATACATATATTGTCACAGAAAAGATGAAAACAATGCTGGTCCGATTTACTCGGTTACAGAGAACGTTGTGGTGGAACAAAAAACTGAGCATCGCGCTCTCAATAGCAACGCTCGCGTGCGCGCCATCTATCGATAACTAACGTAATTGTCGGATGCACTAAGATTTGAATTACACCAATACTTCCCCTCGAACCACAATTAACTTGTAACGCGAAAACAAAACTAAAGGCGTTTCAGTCCAAGTCCTTCAACGCACTTCTAGTGTCTGGCTCTGGCTAACCCTTTTGTCAATACGTCCGCCGTCGTATCTTCCGTGGAGACATGTTCAATCATAATCTGCTTCTTCTTCACGGCGTCCCGAACAAAATGGTGTCGAATATCAACGTTCTTCGAACGCGCGTGAAACACAGGATTCGCGGACAGTTTTTGCGCGCCGATATTGTCATTCTTCACTACGACACTCTTCAAGTTTACTCCCAGGCTTCCCAGCAAATTCTTCATGTGGATGGCTTCTTTTGTGGCATCGGATAAGGCCATATATTCGGCCTCTGTCGATGACAATGCCACCGAAGGCTGCTTCCTTGATTCCCAGCTGACTGCTGCACCTCCGATTAGAAAAGCATATCCGGTGTAAGACTTTCTGTCGAGCGGACAGCTCCCCCAATCTGTATCGGTGAACATCGTATAAAGCTCGTCGTTTCGAGTGTACACCAAGTTCAGGTCTCTCGTCCCTCTAAGGTATCTCAACACTCTTTTGGCCGCCTTCCAGTGAACTTCCCCGTAAGAGTTATTGTATTGACTTAAATAACTCACTGCGTGTGTTATATCCGGCCTAGTTCCCACAGACAGATCCATGAGATTGCCAAGAAGTTCACGATATGGGATATTTTCCGGGCACCCCCCTTCGCCTTTTTCTTTAGCCAATTTTAAACCCAATTCTAGAGGCGTGGACACGGGATTACAGCTGCTCATTTGAAACCTTTCAAGTATCTCGTCGATATACCCTTTCTGGTTGATCGCAATGTAGTCCTTCTTTCTATCAAATTCGAGTCCTAGGCAGTACTTAAGGTCCCCCAAATCTTTAACCTCGAACTTTTTACAAAGATGATTCTTGATTCTCTCGATTTCCTCGTCGTTAGTTGATGCAATTAGTATATCGTCTACATACACGAGGATGAAGCAGGGACCGGTCGCCGTCTGGGCAGAGTACACACACGAGTCAGCTTCGGATGGAACAGCTCCGAGTCCTCGAAGTTCAGCATCCAATCGCTCGTTCCAAGTTCTTCCTGCTTGCGGCAAACCGTAGAGTCCTTTCTTCAGGAGAAAAACCATGTTGTCTTTCTGCATTGCTTCCAACATATTTTTGGCTTGTTCCGTGATGGATTTATCCTCTTCTTCGGTCTCGAGAATATGCTCAAGAATCTCCTCAAAATGTTTTGGTGCCTCCATGAATACCTGCTCCTTAATGATCCCGTTTAAATAAGCATTCGATATGTCAAGCTGCCGAATTTTCATTCCTTTTGCAAAAGTCACTGCTACAGCCGTACGTATGGATGCCAGTCTCGCCACTGGGGCGAAAGTCTCGTGGAAGTCGATGTCCGGTCTCATCCCAAAACCTCTCGCTACCACTCGAGCCTTGCGTTTGTCGATGGTCCCATCAGCACTGCACTTGTTTCGCAGAACAAATCTGCTCCCAATTACGCGCTAATTCTTAGGTCTGCTCACCACCGTCAAGGTCCCCTTTCTGATGAGTGATTTCACTTCAGAAGTCATGGCGTCCTTCCACTCTATGGCATCGGGTCCGGATATAGCCTTTGATGTCGGGATTTCAGCAACCACAGCTTCTTGCCCGGCGTAAACCTTACGTGGTCGTTCTGGTTGGCCGGTTCGGATGATTCTCGGTCGCCCGCGGCCTCGTTTTGTTCCCGCGTTTGCATCCCGAACTTCGTCACCTTGATCACCGTGCACGTCCCTCGTCGGTGCAAAACCTAGGAATGGTTCGTTGTCGCTATCCGCCTCCGAAGGTACAGCTGCATCGTCGTCTTCGTTCATTGATAACCACTCCTGGTCATCCTCGTCGCCTGACACCGACCCAGAATCTTGTACGTTAACTTCCTCCGGAAGAATCACCTGTGAAGAATTCCTGATGACATCTACTTCGAACCAGTCTGACTGAGTCTCGTCGTTGTCGCGAGTTTCTGGACTCTTCTCGATAAATCGTACGTCCCTGGTGACCTCAATTTTCCGAGCATCGGGTAGCCAAATTCGCTATGCCTTCGCCTGATCCGCGTAGCCAACGAGAATTCCCTCCTTCGCCCTGTCATCCAGCTTCCCCTTATTTGGAGCTTTGTTCAAAACGAATGCCTTTGATCCAAACGTTCGAAAGTAGCTGATGTTGGGAATTCTGTCATTCCAGAGCGCGTAGGGAGATCTCTTCTCGATCTTCTTTCCCGGACAGCGATTCCTGATGTGACATGCTGTAGAAAACGCCTCCGCCCAAAACGATGGTGGCAGATTTGATTCTTTTAGGAGACAGCGACCTATGTCTGCAAGCGTCCGATTCATCCTCTCCGCCACTCCGTTTTGTTGTGGAGTATATGGGGTTGTGAGTCGATGTTTTATGCCTTCTGATTTCAAGAAGTTGTCGAATTCCGCATTCACGTACTCACGCCCATTGTCCGTCTGGATCTCCTTTATTTTCACTCCATGCTTTCTCTCGACGAACGCCTTGTACCTTTTGAATTCTTCGAACGCGTCATTTTTGTTCTTCAAAAATCTCAATTCCGTCCATCTCGAAAAGTCATCAATGAAAGTGATAAAGTATAGGGAGCCACCGTTAGAAGAAATCCTCATTGGCCCGCATAAATCCGAATGTATGAGCTCCAGTTTTGAAGTTGTCCTGTTTACTTCCTTTGGAAATGGCAGTCTTGCCATTTTCGCTTTGAAACACACGTCACAATTCAAGTCTTCGCTCACGTTTTGAAAATTCGCCCCCTGAAAAACTCCAGCCTTCGACGCTTCGACAAGGTCCCGAAAATTGAGATGACCCATCCTGCTGTGCCAAATTCGCAGACGATTGTCCAGCTTCCGTGTGTTTTCCTCTGCAGAGACATCACTTTGACAGCTTTCCATCGACTTTCCCTTCACGTAATACAAGTCATCGACTCGGTTGGCAATGACCTTGGTCTCTCCGTTTTCATCAAGGATTCTCGCTTGATGCTTGTCGAAAAACACGTTGTACCCTTTGTTCGTGATCTTGGCTACTGACAACAAATTGGCCTCTCAGCCCACTACGCGGCGTCACCCGGACAGCGAAGAAGTTATGACAACAAATTGTGTCGCAAGTCCGGAACATGGAGCGTATCAATCACTTTTATGTCAAAAATATCACCGTCCATCTCCGTCTCGATCACGGCAGTGCCCTTTCCTTTTATCACCGCAGATGCATCACTGGCCAACTTTATTCGTCCACCGTGGTTCTTTTTGATTTCAGTTAATTTGTGTATGTCACGACAAAGATGCGAAGTACATCCGCTATCGAAACACCAGTCATCTTCAGTCACCTTTTCGACCCCTTGGCATACATCAGTACTTACCTCGGTTGACGAAAGGGCTATGTTCGCTGAGTTATCGTTACTCCTCTTCGGTCTGTCGTTTCCTTTTTGCGGACATTCAGACTTCGTATGTCCCTGCTGATGACACTTATAACACTTGAATTTAAACGCTCCCTCTCTGGTCTCTGTTTACATCGGTTGCGTTTTCCTTTTTCTTCTTCGGTTGCTGCTTCTTACGAGTGAACATGGCTTCTTGATATGAGTTCGACGTTCCAGTGTTTTTTCTTGCGTCGTACTCCTCGACGATCTTCGTGCGGAGGTTGTCAGGCGTTGGCAACACGTCGCGGCTCTCAATCGCCACTCGGAAGTTTTCATAGCTCGGTGGCAGGCTATACAACATCATAATTGCCAGCAAATCATCATTGATGGTTACATTCATTTCCGCAAGTTTATCAACCGAATCAAAGAATTCACGAAGGTGTTCATGAGAGTCACCACCGTCGTTCATTTTCTTCAAGGTTAAGTTTTTTAACAGCGCCGCTTTCCGTGCAGGTCCCTTTGACGCAAATGTATCTTCGAGTTTCTGCCACAACTCGCGGGACGTAGCACAATTTTTCACGAGTTTCAATTGGTTGGGTCCGATCGCCAAAATCAGATCCGACTTTGCCTTTTCATCATTCGTGGTCCATTCTTGAATCGCTGCAGCATTGTTTTCCGCTGGTTCCGGTTTCACAGTTCCTCCGCTGACGTAACTCCAGGCATCGTTTTTTATTAACAGCGTCTTCATCTGGATTTTCCAAGTGTCGTAATTCTCGCGCCCGAGCGCTTCGATGCGCACCGTTCCGTTCGTGTTCATTGTTCACAAGTCTGCGCGCGTACGAACAAAGAGCACGCGATCACGAAAATTTCTTTTTTTCGGACCGACCACGTTTCGCGTTTTTCGAATTTACGCGCTGGATCGCGTGTGCGTTGTCGAGCAGCCAATCACAACGCGCGTCGCCAAAGATGGCGTCTTCTCCGTTTCTGATTTCAACGGTTGAACAACGTTGCAAAATGCCGGCGCTCGTCCCGTACTCGACGCCAACGACACTGATAATCCGGATGACACTCACGACACTGCGTTTCGTCACGCGATTCAAACACCAAAATGAAAAGTCTACAACTCGTACAGTTTCTAGTCCGAACCAACAAAGAATCGTTTCGCGTTACACGTCTCACAAAAGTCCGTAGACGCTTCCACAAAGCTCGTCCGATTCACTGCGTCACACTGGTTTTTGGCGTTCAGCGTGTTCGCACTCTATTTCGTGCTTTCCTCACGTTGATGCACCGATCTCACGCCACCTTCCACCACGTGCAATCCGCTTTGTTAAATTCGACGATTACGTCACACTTTTTCACGACGTGTTCACTTTTCTTAGTTTCTTGTTTTGTCGAAGTTTTCTCCCTGTGCGTCTTCTGGGCCCATAACCATTGTTGGATTTAATGGAAATAGGGTCAAATAATTCGACAAAACACAATATACACTATTTTAAGAATACATATATTGTCACAGAAAAGATGAAAACAATGCTGGTCCGATTTACTCGGTTACAGAGAACGTTGTGGTGGAACAAAAACTGAGCATCGCGCTCTCAATAGCAACGCTCGCGTGCGCGCCATCTATCGATAACTAACGTAATTGTGGGATGCACTAAGATTTGAATTACACCAATAATAATGAGAGTAATTATTAGGATATTTAATTTTGTGTATACATGGTCAGTTCTTATTTATATTTCAGGATCTCTTGTTGGGTGATCCCAGTAAAGTTCATGAAAAATTTGGTTGGAAACCAAAGGTCACATTTAAGGTAAGTGTCATGTTCGTAAATATGTTCTGTTTACTTTCTCTTATACATAGTAAAGAGAAAGTATTGTAATGCAGCAAAAATTCAATGTCAAGATTTTTAAACACATATCTTAACAGATCATTAAATACATACATGTCAAATATTTAAAGGATTACTGATACCATAAAAGAGTATTTTTTGAAAATGTTGTCTGTTGCTCCACTGGCCTGTTTTTCTGCCCTTTCATCTCTTTGTGTGTATGTAAGTTTTAGATTTTCAAAAATTAAATGTATGCATTCCTTATCAAAACTGCATGTTGTTTGGTGAAGAGTTTCAAGAAATAGTTGATAATGAGGTGAATACATGTTGCAATATTACAATATATATTGCACTTGGGCTTTGTGTGAGCCAGTGAGCAAACAACCATGCACACACTCACTCGCGCGTGCAAACATGCATATGTGTGAATGCAAGCACACACACACCACACACATTACCACACACGTACATACCATGCACGTACATACCACGCACGTACATACCACACACGTACATACCACGCACGTACATACCACGCACGTACATACCACCCACGTACATACCACCTACGTACATACCACGCACGTACATACCACGCATGTACATACCACGCATGTACATACCACACACATACATATCACACACTCACACTCACACTCTCACACTCACACTCACACTCACACTCACACTCACACTCACACTCACACTCACACACACATTCAGGCACATTTTAAAAGGTATTGGAAAGAGGGCCAATTTATAGCCAATGTCGATTCCTAATTTTTCAATTTAAACTATTAATCTTAAAACAGATTTCAAATCAACACCAAGTGGTTGATATCAATTTTTTCTTTTTTCTTTTCATTTTCTTCAGCTTCTTCGACTTCTTCTCCTCCATAGCTGTAGCATCACAATTGCAAGTGTCACTGCAACTGCTTTTAATACATAAACATCTAGCAATTTGCATTAAACAGGGTGTCAGCAATTGGAAGCGCTGAGCAAAAAATTTATTATTCAGAAGACTTTTACAAATAATATGAGAAAGTATGCACTGTTGTAGCATGATTTTTTTTATTTATGTCATTTTTCATCTAGCCTCTATGTATTTAAAGGATTGACTATTATCACTCATGTAT